>PVKP010013472.1:0-55396 GCA_004027715.1 Plecturocebus donacophilus | reverse complement strand
ACAAGAAACAAAGAGGGACATTACATGGTGGTGAAAGGATCAATGCAACAAGAAGAGCTAATGATCCTAAATATATATGCACCCATTACAGGAGCACCCAGATACATAGGGCAAGTTCTTAATGACTTACAAAGAGACTTAGACTCCCACACAATAATAGTGGGAGACTTTAACACTACACTGTCAATATTACATAGATGAACGAGATAGAAAATCAACAAGGATATCCAGGACTTGAACTCAGACCTGGAACAACTAGACTTAACAAATATTTACAGAGTTCTCCTCCCACAAATCCACAAAACATACATTTTTCTCAGTATCACATTATACCTATTTTAAAAGTGACCACATAACTGGAAGTAAATCACTCCCCAGCAATTGCATAGCATTTCACAGGTTTAAATAAAATATCGGTTGGCTGCTTATTTGTTATTTTCATCCCCTATTCCTTCCTGCCTCCATTGTTAAACACAATTATTGGCATAAAAGAGGTTTTTAATACCCATTTTTAGACTGTATTCTAGCCTGGGCAATAAAACAAGAATCCCATTCTCTCTCCCTCTTTCTCTTCCTCTTTCTTTCTTTCATTCTTTTTTTTCTTTCTTTTGCTGTTTCTTTCTTTCTCCTTTTCTCTCTTTTTCTAAAATATCTTCCTCTTTCTTTCTCTTTCATTCTTTTTTTCTTTCTTTTGATGTTTCTTTCTTTCTCCTTTTCTCTTTTTCTAAAATCTCTTCCTCTTTCTCTCATTCTTTTATTCTAAAAATAAAAAAAATAAAAAATAAAATAAAAAAAGAAAACTTCAGGCCAAAATTCTTGATTAACATGGATGAAAAAATCCTGAACAAAATACTGGCAAACTGAATCTAGCAGCACATCAAAAAGCTTATCCACTACAATCAAGTGGGCTTTATCTCTGGGATGCAAGGTTGGTTCAATATATGCAAATAGATAAATGTGATTCATCACATAAACAGAACTAACAACAAAAACCATGTGATTTCAATAGATGCAGAAGAGGCTTTTGATAAAATTCAACACTTCATGTTAAGAACTCTCAATAAACTGGGTACTAAAGGAACATACCTCAAAATAATAAGAACCTTCTATGACAGACCCATGGCTAACATCATACTAATTGGGCAAAAGCTGGAAGCACTCCCCTTGAAAAGTGGCACAAGACAAGGATGCCCTCTCCCACCACATGTATTCAAGAGAGTATTAGAAGTCCTGGCCATGGAAATCAGGTAAGAGAGAAAAATAAGGGGCATCCAAATAGGAAAAGAAGTCAAGCTATCTCTGTTTGTAGATGACATGATCCTGCATCTAGAAAAATCCAGTCTTGGGCCAAAATCTCCTTAAGCTGATTAACAACTTCAGCAATGTCTCAGGGTACAAAATCAACACACAAAAGTCACCAGCATTCTTATACACTAACAGTCAAACCGAGAGCCAAATCAGAAACGCAATCCCATTTATAATTGCCGTCAAAAGAAAATACCTAGGGATACAGCTAACCAGGGAGGTGAAAGATCTCCAGAAGAACCACAGAACACTGCTCAAATAAATCAGAGATGACACAAACAAATGGAAAAACATTCTGTGTTCATGGATAGAAAGGATCAATATTGTTAAAATGGCCATACTGCCTAAAACAATATATAGATTCAATGCAATTCCTATTAAACTACCATTTACATTCTTCACAGAACTAGAAAAAGCTATTTTAAAATTTGTATGGAATCAAAAAGGAGTCTGAATAGCCAAGGCAATCTTAAGCAAAAGGAACAAAGCTGGAGGCATCACATTACCTGACTTTGAACTATACTATAGTTACCAAAGCAGCATGGTACTGGTATAAAAACAGACGCGTAGACCAATGGAACAGAATAAAGACCCAGAAATAAGACCGCATACCTAAAACTGTCTGATCTTTGATAAACCTGATAAAAACAAGCAATGGGGAAAGGATTCCCTATTCAATAAATGTTGCTGGGATAACTGGCTAGTTATATGCAGAAGATTGAAACTGGACCCCTTCCTTACACAATATATGAAAATTAGCTTAAGATGGAATACAACCTTAATTGTAAAATCCAAAACTATAAAAACCCTAGAAGAGAACCCAGGCAATATCAGTCTACACACAAGAATGAGCAAAAATTTCATGACAAAAACACCAAAAGCAATCACAACCAAAGCAAAAACGGACAAATAGGATCTGATTAAAAAGCTTCTGCACAGCAAAGGAAATTATCAACAGAGTGAACAGACAACCTACAGAATGGGAGAAAGTTTTTGCAAACTATGTATCTCACAAAAGTCTAATATCCAGCATCTATAAAGAACTTAAACAAATTTACAAGAGAAAAATAAACTATCCCATTAAAAAGTGGGCAAAGAACATGAAGAGACACTTTTCAAAAGAAGACATACAAGTGGCCAACAAGTACATGAAGAAAAGCTCAACATCATTGATATCATTAGTGCAATGTAAATCAAAACCACAAGATACCATCTCACACCAGTTAGAATGGTGATTACTAAAAAGTCAAAAATAGCAGATGCTGGCAAGGCTGCAGAGAAAAAGGAACGTCTATACACTGTTGGTGGGGGAGTAAAGGAGTTCAGTCATTGTGGAAGACAATGTGGCTATTCCTCAAAGACCTAAAACAGAGATACCATTTGACCCAGCAATCCCATTAATGAGTATATACCCAAAGGAACAGAAATCTTTTTATTTTAAAGACACATGCCCACACACATTCACTGCAGCACTATTCACAATAGCAAAGCCATGGAATCAACCTAAATGCTCATCACTAATAGAGTGGATAAAGAAAATGTGGTACATATACACCACGGAATACTATGCAGCCATAAAAAGAATGAGATTATGTCCTTTGCAGGAACATTGTGGAGCTAGAGGCTATCATCCTTTGCAAATTAATGCAGGAACAGAAAACTAAGTACCACGTGTTCTTCCTTATACGTGAGCGCTAAAAGATGAGAACACGTGGACACACAGAGGGAAACAACACACACTGGGGCCTGCCAAAAGGTGGAGGGTGGGAGGAAGAGGGAGAGGATGAGGAAAAACAACTAATGGGTACTAGGCTTAATACCTGGGTAACAAAATCATCTGTACAACAAACTCCCATGATACGAGTTTACTTACATAAGAAACCTGCAAATGTACTCTTGAACTTAAAATAAAAGTTAAATAATAAATAAATAAATAATTTTTAAAAATTAAAAAAGAAAATCCTTCCCCAGGGCTAATGAGACTTGATGTGTGGGGCTGTTTAAGGCTGGCAGTGCATAAAATCTACCGTTAAAGAAGGGATAAGCCACTGTACCATTCCAGCACCTACAGAAACAGAATTTTTGGAAAAACCAGATAACTAAGAAGCAGCTAATACCCCCAAACAGGATAAAGAGCAATTTTAAATAGAAAAGCTAACATACCATGAGGCTCAAGCAGCCATCCCCAAATTCCTCACAGGCTGTCATGTGTCTTCGGGTGGCAGGTTCAGCACTGAGGTTTCCCATCATGGCAATGCACTGGCAAAGAGCTGAGGAGCTGCTTACCTTGGGATCTCTCTTCTAAATGAGAATCAGGAGAAGGCAGAGCCTCAGAGAGCAGGCAAAGGATGCCACATGATCTCTAGGTGGGTCCCTCACTTACCAAAAGGTCCATGAACCAACTAGATAGCTTCATGTCAAACAAGGGCATCCCTGGGGTCACACTGGCAACAGAATGGAGGCACACAGAGGGGTAGACCCAAAAGGGTCTTGGCCTAGGGCTTAATCCCAGCTCCTCTACCAACCAGCCGGGAGGACCTGGACAAGTCCCTTCCTTTCTCAGAGGCTTCATTTCCACAGCTGCAACATACTGGGGTGTGGTTATGCTCTTCTAGGGCCCCTGAAACTTCCCAGGTTCAATAGGGACAGGCTCCAGTTGCAACACACTCTCCAAGGAGAACTCCTGCCCCCCACGTCATTCAGTGTTTTATCAGCTCAAATTGCTACACTAGTTTTCCTGACAGGATGACTTCCACTCAGCAGACAGAGTTGCACAGCGTACTTAGTGTCAGCAGGGGACTGACGGGGACTGACGGACTCTATCCACCTTCACTTACAATGTCACCCACATCCAGCTTTTCCTCCCCTATAACCAGCGCATCCATATGCCACCTCCACCTGTCCCTCCTGTAGTTGTTTCAATAATTGAGAATTGTGTAAATTCCAGCTGTGAATAAATGATTAATCAATCGAGAGAGAATAGTTGTTCTAGATTGTAAATTGTGTTTAAACAGCCCCATTCATGCAACTGCGAGTGTCTGTCACAGAGGATGAAAATGAGGGTTTGCTCACCAGAACGCCTGCGAGTGCAGGGAGAACACCTGGAAGGTTGGCCTGGAACCAAACTTGGAATCTGTTGAGAAACCATCAGCCAGGATTTATTTTTACATTGCATAAACTATACCATAAATACAGCATCTCAGATAATTAATGTTGTAGGCACTTACAAACTCTAGGCCCATGTGATTTAGAGTGTGCATGGACAATACAGAACCAAAAAAAGAAAAAAGCATGTCACTGTGTATGTAATGCGGCTTTAATTTTTCTAAGTCTGGAGAATTGCCTTTGATGTTAAACAACAGATCTCAGATGGCGGCTCTCGTAAGCAGGAGTTGCTGGAATCTCTAGGCTTCTGCCAAGCTGACTTGCCTCCAATCCCTGCTCTGAGTCTACAGCATGTGTGTGCCACGCAGAAGGCAAATACCATGCAAGCATGTTTACCCTTTGGAGCCTTTCCACAGGCTACAGCCACTGTTCCATACCCCAGCCCGTGCCAGCTGGCCGGCCTGCCTGTGAGCACAAGCAGCTCTCTCATCCCATTACCATCTCTAAGCAAGGTGTCCTAAAGTTTGTGAGGAAATTTAAAACATAAGATGAACTTTAGAAAAAGCACTTGAAAAATTATGAAAACTAAGATCTTTAGTATCACCCCCAGTAGCTAAGCAAAGCAAAACAAAACAAAGGAACACATAGCCATGGGGCAGAAGGAGGTCATTATTTATGATGTCACTGGCAACCCCAGAGGAGGCTGCATTTGACTGTTCATTCTTGCTTGCTGGCTTGCTCAAGTTTATTCAATGCAAATTTGCTGGGCAGCTCCTATGTGCCAGGCACTGATTAGGAGGGAGAAAGCTTCCCCACACTTGGGAGGCTTCCCTACTGTCAGAGGCACTGCTTTAAGTATGCTGATGCTTCCAAACCCATGGAGGCCCAGGTCAGCCTCTACACAGAGTGACTAGAATGGGAGTAGCTGGCCTCAGCCCCCTGGGAGGCATCAGCCCTCCTACTCAGTGAATCCTGCAATACTTACTTGGAGACTTGGTCTAGCCTCTCTTAATATGGCACATTTTTAAAGATCAGACAGTTCAACAAAGACTGAAGAAGAAATGTCAATCGCTATAAATAAAAAAATTACCTTTCTTCCAGAGCCAAGTCTGTGAACAGTCCCATAGCAGTGTCAGCCTCCTTATCCGAGAAATCAAGAAATGACACCAGGGCTTCCAACAATCTGCAAAAACCCGTAATAATGTCAGAGGTAGCTGTCCTCACTAGTAACATCCCAACAGGGTAACTTTGCAAGGAAACCAAAAAGGAGTCGGCATCTGAGTGAAATAAGCAGAAAGGGTGCCTTGCTGCACCCTCCTAGGAAGCATAGCTCCTTAACCACCCAGACACAGATACTCTTATGTGGTTGGCTCCACCATTTAATGTGAATCCCCAGAAGGCTGAATACTTTTAAGCAAAGTTTATTGATTATCGGATGCCAGCTCAGAAGGATTTTCTGTGACTCAGCCATGTGACTTTGGCTCAGTCAAGTTCATTAACTTAGATGACATCTAAATGGCATGCTTACTAATCTGCTGATGACTAAAGTGGGAGGGCCCCCTAATAAGGTGGGTGATGGAATAAAGATTTAACAAGATTGTGACAGGCTGCTGAATATATTAGATTAAATTTAATAGGGTTAAACTCAAAGTCCTCCACTTAGAGCTGAAAATTCTGCTTAAGTAACAGAATTGTGAGAACTGGTTTATAACTGGTTCTTATAAGAAAGATTTAAGGAGTTTTAGCTACTTACAAACACAAAGTGAGCAAACAATCTAGCACAGCTGCCAAAAAACACCTGATGCAATCTCGGGCTGCCCAAATGGACTCACTGGCACCACAACAATGGAAATAAGACTAATTTGTTTATCCAGCCAACTTGTATTAAACATCTACAATGTGCTAAGTATACTGTGCTCAGTGCTGAGCTCCGGGTCTCCTACAGTGATACACATGCAAATAAACAAGTAAAATCAACTGTCTTAGGTGATATGTTATAGACAGATACATGCTGAGAGGACCAGAGTCTTGCCGGGGGGAGGTGTGGAGATGGAGGTGAAGAAGCCTTCAACGGATGACATTTCAGGGTCTCTAAAGTATAGGGTTAGCTATTCATTTGTTTATCCATTTGACCAATCACAGTGAACAAGCCCTGACTGTGTACCAGGCAATGTGGTCCGTTCTGGGGCCATAGCAATTAAGTAAGACAATGTCCTAGCTCCAGGCAGCTTGCAGGCCAGGATCACATTGGGCCCTTGGAGACAAGAGCAGAGCAAGTCAGGCAAAGCAGCCTGCATTCACAGACTATGAGGCATAGAGTAGCAGGAGTACATTTGGGGACTACTGGTATGCTTAAGGTGTGAGGGGAGGACGGGGCAGTAGAGAGCTGTACAGACCCCAGATCCTGGGGCCTTCTATGGCCTGCTGGAAAGCCTGTACTTTGCCTGGTAGGCCCCTGTTCTCCAATGTGTGGTTGGTTGTGGGGGTCTCGGGGACAGTTTCCTCAGTCAGTCTGAGTGTGAGGAGGTTGTTTTTTCATTAAGTCCTCATGTGATTCCTAGCCATTATATTTCTCAGTAATTGGAGAACTAGCCTTACAAGGAATAGAGAGTCATTTCAGTGTGTTAAGTAGGAAAATAGTAGAACAGATGTGCATTTTGGAAAAATCCCTTTGGCATACAGTGGAGGCTGGGTTGCAGCAGGTCATACAGGAGGCAGGAATTCAACCAAGGGAGAACTGTGATTGTCCGGACGATAAACACTAAGGGAGCAGACTGAGGCAGTGGCAGAGTAAGAGATACAGTAAAAAAACAGACAATCATGAAGACCTGGAAGGAATGATTGGAGACACTAGAGGACAATACACCCAAATCATCAAAGGAATGATGGAGGGAACAAGGATGCTTAACCTGGAATATATCAATATTTTCAGATACGTAACACACTAGAGAGCTGGGAGGAGTCTGGACCTAAGCCTTAATGTAGGGAGGCAGAATAGTGTGAGACAGGCAGCTTGTGCACAGTGTAAGCAGATAATTTATATCAATCAGAACTGTCCCGAAATGGGATGGGCTACCTTGGGAGGTGAGACCCACAGCTTCTCACTAAATGGGGAGAGACTTCCTCCACCTAGTCTATTAGCTGTGTTACTGCCCATCCCGAACCAAATGCAGATAAAAATAATGAAAGCACTGGCATCTCCCCTGGAGGGCATGATGCATAGGCTGCACGAGGGTACACATAGGACATCTATGCTGAGTGGGGCTTGACCGGCTGGTTCCTGAGGGCCCAGGTGACACTGAGCTTCTGCAAATCCCTAACATCTTCAGGAATGGATTCCAGTGCTCCTGCTGTCAGAAATAATTTATTTGTTTTACACTTAGTTCAGATTCTTCCTTCACCAATTTAAACCTATTTTCTTCGGTCTTGAAGATGAATGCTAATGAGCCTGGATAGCACAGAATGAGACAACAGTCTAAGATCATCTTGGCTTTGTCCTGGGAGACATAAGCAGCTGGGCCCCCTCACCATACGACAAAGCACACATCCTAACTGGACTCAGCACCTAGAGAAGACTGTGTAGCTCTTTTTACTTCCTCACATCCCTCCTTTTTTGTGGCAGATTTTCTGTGCTGCTTAGAAGCAGTTGTCTCTGTGAGTGAACCACAGGTCAGAAAAATGCTTTCATGTAACCAGTAAATGCACAGTTACTTCAATTTAAGACCTGAACAAATACCCTACCCCGAGAGAAAAATGATTATAAAAGTGTTATTGAGCCCCTATCATGCCATGTGTCAGGCCTGATACTTGATGTTAGTTGCTTTTTTTTTTTTTGGATGTAGAAGATGCTGTTTGCGGGCTAACCCCACAGACATTTTCCACTCCCTTCTATTCTTCCTGACTACTACAGAGGAAGCTGGGACCATTTTTTTTCCACCAGGGGTAGCATGTGACAAAATTCTGTCCAAAGAGAAATAGGCAGTAGCTTTTCTTGATAAAAGGGACAGATTCAGTGGGTGTTGACCTGTCTTACAGAAGGACGTGAAGCTTGGAGCTGCAGCGAGGGAGATGGGATGACCATGTGGGGAAGGTCAGGAGAAGGAACATCTTTGAGCCACTGCACCAACAGTTGCTATCTTTAGCCTCATTTTATTAGGTGACAAAACAAGCCAGGCTTAAGCTGTTTTGTCTAAGCTTCTTTTGTTCAAGTATTCTGCGCAATGCGGCAGCAAAAAATTCAACTGACATAGCTGCATCACCCCATGTCATCATAAGTGAGTGATGCAGATGAGATGCAGGGCCCTTCCTGTGTCACACAAGCAGAGACATGCAGGGAATTTCAGCTCAGTACTGCTTAAGACTAAAACCCAGCACTTTTTACAAAATGACACGGGCCCTTGGCCAGCACACATTCATCCCTTCAACCTCTCCTAGGAGGATAAACACTGTGGGAGGAATGAGATACGTGTGCTGCCGTGACAGTCATGGGACTATGTGCAGCTCTGTCTTGATTCAAACTGCCTCATTTCATCACAGAGAACCCATTCTTTCTGGTTCAACTGGAGATGAACGGTAAGGAGGCTAGTAGGCATAAAGGTAAAAACCTGAGGTTTCTCTGTCTAAAGAGAGTAGGCAGGACCACATGAGGTGATCGTGAATGCCACTCTCTGAGACACTGGAAAAATTCACATTGAAACTCAAGCAATTCAAAGATAGCTTGAGGGGAAAAGCTCATGATAGCTATAGCTACATTTACTCAAAGAGACAAAAACCATATTAAAAAAAATACGATGAAGGTACTGAGGAAATGACTGCAGAGTCATTTGAAATGTGAAATGTGCTTTTGGAGAATTTAACTCCACTAATAATCTGCATCTGCCGTGAGGCCTGAGCTTCAGGAAGTTGCCAAAGCCTTTCCTGGGAGCCACTGAGGCTGTGACTCGGCCCAGGAGGGGAGCCATAGGCAAGGCTTAATAACCACCCTGTCACGGGCACACACAGAGCTCCACACCAAACTGAACAGCATGCGAGGGCTCAGCAGGGTCCCCAAAAGATCTGGCAGGAACAAGAGCCAGTCGCAGCAGGTTTGGCTCCTTTTCCTCCTGGGAAGACAGAGTGGACCAGGGTCCTCGAACAGTGCCTGGGGGCTGGACTAGCTGGGGGAGATTCCCTTGGTTCCTTGCCGCAGTGCCTCCTGCCCCATCAGGGACGTGAGTAATAAAGCTTACCTTGCCTATCTCGCAGAAGGAGGGAAAATAAAACAAAATAGCAGTGAATGAGAAAACTCAGAAGGTTAATCTCCTGTTTTTAGATTGTGTGAGAAACATTTATAAAGCAAGGTACAATAATTGTCACTATTTCTACTAGATTGAGCCATATGAAATGGCTGGCATGCAATCTTTTAGATCTAGTAAGTGGCAATTTCACATGTTCAAACTAATCATGTGAAGATAAATAAACTAAAAACGTAATGAAAGAAAATGAATAAGTAAAACAAGTAAGCAAAATAAATACATAAATGATTTTAAAAATAAACTAATACATTATAAAGGATGGGGCAGAATCACTGTGGTTCAGCAA
Organism: Plecturocebus donacophilus; assembly: GCA_004027715.1. Taxonomy (NCBI): domain Eukaryota; kingdom Metazoa; phylum Chordata; class Mammalia; order Primates; family Pitheciidae; genus Plecturocebus; species Plecturocebus donacophilus. The sequence goes on along the minus strand of PVKP010013472.1, from coordinate 45,406 downwards.
TTTTTCTAGAAAGGCTACTTAGGGGACACACATTCTATGCCCATAGTCTGGAAAGACCTCCATGAAACAGTATTTGAAATATTTTATTTATTCATATTCCATCTTGTTCCAGAAGGGGTTTAAGGATATGAAGAATAAGATAGGATTACCTCAAACAGAAATGAAAGAAGAAAAGGAAGGGCAGGAACAGGGTAGAGAAAGGACTGAGGCTAAAGGTGCAGAAGCAAGTGACCTATTTTAAGGTGGGGCTCCCAATCTGGCTATGGAAGGGCTGCCATTTGCACCATTTGTGGGTTGGGGATGAGCCAGTTGCTCAGGAGAAATAAAACCATCCGTGGTACCAAGTTCAGACAGGAGTCTGTCCTGGAGGTCCTCATGATGGAGCACTCTTGTCAAAGGCTCTTTCTGTTATTGATCCTTCAAGTCACACATCAGAGATACAAGGGGGAGACAGGCATGCCTGAACTTGCCAAGTGATGACCTGAGATGTCCCAGGAAGAACCTGCCAGCAGAGACTTACCTGGTCAGGTCAAGGTGGCTGATGATCAGGCTCCGTCCGCTCTCAGTCTGGGCGAGCTGCAGCAGCAGGGCCAGGCTCTGCTGCCGGATGGCCAGGACCCTGGAGGACAAGACAGCGGCCAGCAGCCTGGCCCTGTCAGGGTCCATCACTAGCACACGCTGGTTTTCCTCTGCAAAACACAGGGGTTGTCTGCCTTCTGCACACCATGACGGCAATTAAACCAGCTCTGTTGCCCTCCATCCTAATGGGAAACTCAACTGTTGCCCACTCATTTGAAGGCAGGAAAATGAAATGTAAGAGTGTAGACTCTAGAACCAGACTGCTGGGGTCTGAATGCCCAGGGAAGCGACCTTAACAATGAACTCCTGTGCTCCTCAGTTTCCTCATCAGTGAAATGAGGATTATGTCCTACCTACAGGGATGTCATGAGGATCAAATGAGTTAATACATGACTGTGCCAGACAGGGACTGCCACCCATAAATCAGCTATGTTCTTATTATTGTCAAGTCTCCTTGGTGTGTAGTATCTGGAAACACCAGGAAGGGGAAAGAAATCAGCTTAATCATGGAATGTCTTTAGACCATCAATATTCATACAATGGCTAGAGAGGCCATTTGAGGAAATGTTATCCAGGAAAGCAGAATATCACATGAGAGCATTAACGAATAAAGTGTGCCCCTCCTAGACTATAAGCTCTTCCAGGGTGGTGGCGGCAGATTTATCCCCTTTCATCTGCTTCATTTTCTGACCAGGTACATGAATTTGTTTGAAACTGCAGGGTAGAGACTGCGGTATGAGGCTAAGCTATGAAACAGAACAAACAGGATCTCAAGGGGCGGGCCTGGTCACTTGGACCTCATTACCCTGGGCCCTCTCCCGTCCTGTGCTAATCGTCCATTTACACACAGCACATAGCATCAAGTAGAAGATACACACCAGGATTCTTCTAGCCCTGAAAGAGCCAGAGTAATGGGACTGCAGGATCTGATGTGTAGCCCACATATCAAACCATGTTTTCGTTGGAAACATTACAACTCAATCCTACACTTCACCTATGATTACTCCTGTCCATGTAAGATAGGATGTACTGATTTCTGAAATGGAAAGGTTCTTGTTGATTTGTTTAGTTTATGTATTTTTTCTTATACTAGACAAGTAGCTTGCTGTAAATAATTCAAATACAGAGTTAGCTGATACTCCCTCTAGGTAAGCCCATTCCCCAAAGGAGCTATTATTCACCCCTCATATAAATAATGTTTAAAATATTATACATCCTACCCTGTAATTGGCTTCTCTTCCCCACTCCACAATAGATCACTGACATATTTTCATGTCCTTACTTTTAAGCATTCCCTTGCCCTTTTGAAAAACTGCTTTGTATTTATTGAGTTAGATATATCAATATTTTATTGACCTGAAATACAGCATTTACATCACAGGTATCTGACAATATTTTACGGATGATAAAAAAAATGTAACTCTAAGGTTCACAGAAATGATAAATAGGTTGACAGAAATAGAGTAAACAGATTGTTATGTCAGATTCACACTGAGTAGACATAGCATCACCAAGTCCGGCCTTCCTTACCCTCCTGCTGGGGAGTTTGCAAAAACACTGCCCTAAGCCCATGCAGGGTCCTACACAGAGTCGTAAGCCACCTTGGTGATGATATTAGTCTGGGCATAACTCCCCTTAATTCTTGTCAGGAAATAGACCCCCGATTGTCTAGATTTTTAAGAGCTTAATTTCTTACGCTCTTGATTCCTCCACTCTACTGAAAAAAAAAAAGGTATTATCTCCTACTTAACATCTCACAGTATGCAAACTGCATTCACAAGCTCTATCACTGCCTCCCACAGCAGCCCTGTGAAAAGGAGACATAGCTATCATTATCCCCATTTTCAGTGTTTTTGGCCAGGGTCAAAAACACTGAAACATACACTTTAAAAATGACAGAAGTACATAAAATTTGCATTTACACTGAAGTTACAAAAGTGATTATGAAAGATTACATGAAAACGTAATGAACTCTGGAAGATGCGAATATCTGAAAAGCCTAAGAGTTAACACAGTGAATAAATCCCCGTGGCATTCTCCTATCTCCATATTACACATTAATCAGTGTCTGGAGATACTGGCGGGGAGGACTGTAACTCTCAGGATGCTGGAAAGGCACTGTGGTTAGCAAAAAGGAACAATATTTTTATGCTGACAAGAAAAGAAAAACTCCATCTACCTCACTGCCAGTGCACGAACAGAAGTCATGAGTCTGCAAAGAGCAGGAGGAGAAGAGAGAGGAGAGAGACCACTCATTGTGCTGACATGACCTCCTCCCTTCACCAACCTCAGCCCTCATCTGTCTACCCTGCTTTTGATCCATAAGCTTTCCTGGAGGGAGTGGGTATGTGGAAGTCTAGACAGCAGTTCTCCATGGCCTGGTCTTTGGGGAAGGCAGTCCCACCTGACAGTGTAGTTCCTGCATGCATCGCATGAATGGTGATCAGTGATGATTACCCAGGCTTACCGTTCCCACTGCATACTGTTTGCCAGAGCTTGAGAACAGACACACAGACCGTCTCTTCAGCTGCATCTTTTCCTGCTGTGGAAAAACACCTACAATGGACAAAGGAGAGCTATCTTAAAAAATCTGAAAATCAGTCTTGATTTTCTCTTCATTTGGTTTTATTTCACCCCTAGACTTGCCAAATGCAGGTCTGAGAAAGTAATTTTATAATCCAGAGCCGTGGGTCACCAGGACCAATCACTGAACCACGAGTCCCAGGCAAAGGGTGCAGACCGAGGAAGCCAGGGCTTCCCAGAAGGTGGCCAGTGAGCCAGGGCCATGGGTGATGGCTGCATTGGGATCAGTGAACTATGGCCGAGCACACAGACATGCACCGGTGACTCCAACCCACACCCGTAGCCTAAGCCTCAGGAAGCACACAAGAACAACCAAAATCAAAATACAGTAACTCTAGCAGATTGCCTCCTACCATATAGGCCTTTCTTCAGATGAAATTATAAATGGGATTGGCTAGCACCCTGCCGATCTTACTTCTTGATATGATCAGCAAATTCCAAATGAAGAAAAGAACAAATGACAACCTTGCAAAAACTGGTGGGAAAACAGCAAGAATGATAATTTCCCTTTGATGAGTTTGGAGGAACCCTGGGAAGTGCTGCTGTTCCTCTCTTCAGTTGTGTGGGTTTTTGTTTGTTTTTTGTTTTGAGATTGCATCTCGCTGTACTGCCCAGGCTAGAGTGTAGTGGCTCACTGCAACCTCCGGGGCACGAATTCGAGTGATTCTCGTCTCAGCCTCCCGAGTAGCTGGGATTACAGACACCTGCCACCACGCCCAGTTAATTTTTGTATTTTTAGTGGAGACAAGGTTTCACCATTTTGGCCAGGCTAATCTCAAACTCCTGACCTCAAGTGATTTACTCACCCTGGCCTCCCAAAGTGCTGGGATTACTGGCGTGAGCCACCGCACCTAACCTCAATTGTTAACTGCAGCGTAACTCCAATGACTTGAGGGTCAGCACTCAAAGGTGTTCACGTAGTTTAGCTTTGCGCTCCTGGAGAGGCCCCCGCTACCGACTGAAGGTTCAGAAATGTGACTACCTATGTGCCTCATGTCTGATTCATAAGCAGTGGTTATCTTCCCTTGCTTTGATGCTATGCTGTCTTTATGAACATCCCTACCTTCTTATGACCTCATTGTCACTGATGATACTAAATCCATTGTGCGTTCTGAATAAAGTTTGTTCAGTGCCTGCAACAGATACAGAGAAAACCACTTTAGACTCCAAAACTGGCTGGCTGGTGCCTAGCTGCAACACAGCTACCTGCTAATGAGAAACCTAAAATGGAACGTCGAAGTCCCCATATTAATGGTTTGGCAGAAACAAATACCTTTACATTTTGAAAAATACAATTGTCAGCAGCCTCTCAGTGCCACAGGCAAAGGGACTGTTTAAAGAAGGAGAGCAGCGCTGGGGTGGCCCCGAGGGCTATCTGCACGGCTCATCATTCTGTAATCTTTAGAGAGCTTCCCAGAGCTGCTTAACCTATGGGAAGTGCCAGCATATCCATCTGTTCTTAAATATTTATTTCAAAGCTGTTTCCAGGCTCTAGAGAGGAATTTATAATCTCCAGGAAACTGCTGAAGGGGATGTTTGTGCGCCCTCCATTGTACACTAAAGAGAAGTCACAAACTCCATCTATTTGTACAAACAACATGCTGTCACTGAGTAGAGGGATCATTTAAGCCTTGGAAACAATGTTTGCAAGAGCTAGTACAAGAGAACAGTATGGTCCTCATTAGTAGGAGAGCTAATGTTTGCTCTGAAGCCATTTTCACATGCTAAGCAGCCATTAAGTGTAACTGGGTGAACCTTACAGTTTAACCTACAAAATTCTGTCCTCCATTCCTCCACAGTGGAGGGAAGGTGTGTGAGGTGGTATGGGATGCTTGAGGTATCTGTGGGAGTACCTGTGGGGTACGTGCAGGATGTACACGGTGTGTGTGGAGAAAATGTGAGGGCAGAGTATGTGGAGGATATGTGGACTGATGTGAGTACTTATGGTGTGAGTGTGCTGTGTGTGGTATGTGGTGTGTGTGTAATATATTTGATACAGTCAAGGATATATTCAAGTGAGTGAAAGCTAAGTGCCTGTGTGACATATGTACGTATGGAGTGTGTGTCACATGTTTGTGTTGTGTTGTGTATGCTTACTGCATACGTGCTGAGTGTACGCACGTGCTATAGAGAGAACAGAGCAGAGCTGGGAGGACATTTCCTGTGCACCCCTTTTAGTAGCTACATTAGAGTGCATCTTCAATCAATATTTGTGGAAGAAAGGGAGGGATTCTTCGCCTGGTAAAGGCAGACCTCTGAACGTGTCCCTTCACACTGACAGCACTCACGAGATCACACACATCGCTGGCTTACACTCCTTTATAATTTCAGTCAGGATCTCAATCCCCCCAGCATAGAACAAGGGGATCTGGTCCGGCTTGGAAAGGGTCTCCAGAAGGTTCTTGGTGGTCACGGCTGTGTTCTTTCCTGAATCCAGCAGTTTGTGGGCTTCCTTCTCTTGATGGTCTGCTTTTTCCTGAAGATCTACTTGATGCAGGTAATCTAGAAAAACAAGAAAGGAAAAGCAAAACAAAACCCTAACAATCAACAAGACTGTATGAGAAGCAACCTTTTTTTCCTTTTCTTTTGAGGATGGGAGTTTGAGAAGCATAAAGCATTAAAATAATTCAAACTCTTCTTCAGCAAGGAACATTTTAGAAACAGTCTAAATCTATAACCAGAATCTTAAACCTTGGTGGGGATTTAAGGGAGTCTAACAGTGTCTAAGGGAGGATGGTGTAGAAGATGAAGAAGGCAAATATTAATATTTGCAAGGGAGCACAGCAAGCAGAGGAGCGGAGTGAGCTGGTAACACAGAGGACTGGACTGTGCAGAAAAGAAAATCCACTGCTGCCTCATGGCCAAGGGCGGTGAAGGCAAGGAATGCATTCTAAGGCAGGAGGCAGAGGGAAGTGGAGTTCAGATGAAGGGCCTCGGCAGGAACATGCTCACCTTTCACCTGGGTTTGCAGCTTGGGGTTTATTTCTAAGATCTTCTTATAACACTCTCTAGACTGGAAAAAAGAAACAAGACCTTGAAGAGTGGCTGGGATAAAGTTGATTATGAGGAAGACACTAGGTGCTGTTAGGCTTAGCTGCTTCATTATTTTCTACTTGCCTCCTACTGCTCCCAGCACAGGAGACAGGCATAGGAACACAGTGTGCATTTGACATTTTGTTCAGGCTTCTCCAGTTCTAGGGGGCAAGAGGCATTATTTCAAAATTCATTTTAAATGAAACAGTGTTGTAGTATTGTTAGATGCTCATGATGAAAAATATCCAGTCCTAAATTCCTATGGATCATGTCTGTCTGGGATAGAAATAATCATAAAGTAAATGCAAAACTTAGATATGATATTTGCACTGACCGAGAACAGGAGGCTGTCAGATATGTCCATAGGGAGTTAGGAAATAAATGAAGCTAGAGGCAGTGTTGACAGAGACTCGGGAATAGGAAAAGAGAGCTGCCTATTTAAACGTACAGCCTGCGAAGAGAACCAGTAAGGGATCCACTTATTGGCCACATAAGAGTCAGCTAGAAAACTCAAGAGTGAGGGTTTCTCACTGAGGAAATTGCTAGATATAAAGTTACTGGATTCTAGTTCATAGGATTCCTGAGCTTAGGGTAGAATTTCCCACAGGAATATAAGAACTGCCCAGAGTATAATCTAACTAGTCACCTAGAGAAAAAGCTCAGATAAAAAGCAGTTCTGAGATAATCTTGAAGGTTCAAAGTTCATCTAGAAGACTGGAGTTAAGAAACAAACTGAAGGGGGAAAAAATGACACGTTAAAGTAGAGAACAGTGTCCCAGGAACAGAAGTCCATACATCAGAGTGACCCCATATCCAACTTCTCTTCAACACCAGATCTAATCTAGCAACAATTTTTGTTGGCTTCACTGTCAGTAAATATCCAGAACCGCATCACTTCTTAACTGTCAGTAAATATCCAGAACCGCATCACTTCTTAACTGTCAGTAAATATCCAGAACCGCATCACTTCTTAACTGTCAGTAAATATCCAGAACCGCATCACTTCTTAACTGTCAGTAAATATCCAGAACCACATCACTTCTTAACTGTCAGTAAATATCCAGAACCGCATCACTTCTTAACTGTCAGTAAATATCCAGAACCGCATCACTTCTTACCACCTCCATCACCATGAATCTGGTCCCCAGCATCACCTCTTGCTTGGATATTTATTGCAATGCCTTCGCACATGTTCTCTGTTCTTATCTTGCCATGCCAAAACACATGCTCAATATAGCAGAGTAATCCTTTAAAATATGTCAGATAATTTAATTACTTTACTCAAAATTCTCCAATAAAGCTTGAAGATCACTCAAAGTAAAGCCAAAGTTCTTTGAAAAGCCTATAAGGCCCTACCAGATCAGCCTCTTTTCCACCCTTATCACCTGTTGGACCTTATCTCCTGTTGCTCTCCTCTTGCTGGCTGCATTCTCGCTGTCCCTCTGCCAGGAATTTATTCCCTTATATAGCCACATGGTTTGTTCACTGCTCCTTTCCTTCAGAAAGCCTTTTCTTACCACTGTATACAAAACCAGTCTCATCTTTACTGCTTCCTGATTTATTTTTCTCAATACTACTTACCACCACCTAACATATTACACATAACATACTACACATTTACTTAATTGTTTTTTGTCTCCTGGTCACCCTTACCCCAAGAACATGAGTTCCATGAAGCCAAGGATTTTGTCTAGTTTCACTGATGCATTCTCTATTGCCTGTATTAACAGTGCCTGACACATAGAAATCACTCAATAAATATCTGCTGAATGAATGAATTGAATGAGTAAATATAAATTGTTGGACAGGGAAAGATTAACATTTTCTTGATTCACATTTATTTTATTTGGTTTTATTACTATAAGCTTGTACTACATTTACAATTAAAATCCAACAAAGAAACTTTTAAAAAATGTATAATATGAAGCAATTTATTTTAAAGATGTGTCTTATAAATGGAAAGATATCCTAAATTCATGGATAGAAAGACTTAATATTGTTTAGATAGCAGTACTTGTCAAATTGATTTACAAATTCATGTAATATCCATCAAAATTCCATCTAGTTTCTTTGCACAAATTGATAAGATAATCTTGAAATTCATATAGAAATTAAAGAGTACCAGAATAGTTAAAACAATCTTGAAAATGTAGAAGAACAAAGTTGAAGGACTGGCACTTCTCAACTTATTACAAAGCTACAAAAATGAAGACATTGTGGTACTGGCATAAGGACAGACATGTAGATGAATGAAATAAAACTGAAAGTCCAAAAATAAACCCATATATTTGTGGTCAGTTGATTTTTGACAACGATGCCAAAATCATTCAATGAGGGAAAGAATGGTCTCCTTAACAAATGGTACTTGGACAAGTAGTCATCCACATGCAAAAGAGTAAAGTTGAACCCCTACCTCACATCATACAAAAAAATGAACTCAAAATGGATTAGACAGAGCTAAATGTAAGAGCTAAAGGCATAAAGCTTTTAGAAGAAAATGTAGGTATACATCTTCCCAACCTTAGATTAGATGATCATTAGATGTAACATCAAAGTCACAAGCAACCAAAAAAAAAAAAAATAGGTAATTGAGGCTTCATCAAAATTAACCATTTTTTGTGCCACAATGAACATGATCAAGAAAAGGAAAAGGTAATATAAAGAGTGGAAGAAAATATTTGGAAATCATGTATCTGATAAGAAACTTGTATTCAGAATACATAAAGAACATTTGCAACTCATTATAAAAAAAGATATTTCTCCAAAGAAAGTATATAAATGGCCAATAAGTACATGAAAAGATCCTCAACATCATTAACCACCAAAAAATGCAGATCAATACCACAATGACACATCACTTCACATCCACTAGAATAGCTACAATAAAAAAAATAGATAACAAATATTGAAGAGGATGTGGAAAAACTGGAACCCTCATACACTGCTGGTAGGAATGTAAAATGCTGCAGTCATTTTCAAAAGCAGTTTGGTAGCTCCTCAAAAGGTTAAACAGAGTTATTATTTGGTCCTGTTATTCCACTTCTAGATATATACCCAAGAGGACTGTAAACATAAAAAGAAATCCTGCACATGAATGCTCATAGCAGTGTTATTCATAGCAGGCAAAAAGTGGAAACAACCCAAATGTCCATTAACTGATGAATGAATGAATAAAACATGGTATCATACAATGGAATATTATTCAGCAATAAAAAGGAACAAAGAACTGATATACACTACAACATAAATGTACCAGGCAAACATTATACTAAGTGAATGACCTTAGTCACAAAAGACCACAGATTGTATGACTGTATGAAATCTACAGAACAGGCAGAGATAAAGAGACAGAAAGACTGGTGGTTGCCTAAGGCTGAGTTGGGGCTGGGGCGAAGGGGACTGACTGCTAATATGCACAGGGTTTTTCTAGGAAGGGATGAAAATTTTTAAAACTGATTTTGGTAATGGCTGCCTGACTCTATGAATATACTAAAAACTATTGAATCATACACTTTCTACAGATGAATTGTGTGGTATGTGAATTATATCTCAATAAAGCTACTTTTAATGATATATAATATCTTAGTATGAATAGACAGGTAGATAGACAGATTGACTGATCTGCATGGTTATTTTTAGGTGATGAGGTTACAGCAAATTTTGTTTTCTCTTTTTGCTTATGTCTTTTCTTTCCAGAGACTGAACAAACACTGGTAGAGGCTGTTGCAGAAGAGAGTCCTGCAGCTGGTGGAATGGAGCTAACTGACACCCAACATTCTTCCCAACTTTAAGATCTTGAGCTTTACCTTAGAAAATACTAAAGGATCAATTAATACCTAATCAGCTGGGAGAATCATGGTTCTCCTTTAGTACAACTGGGAGCATCACTCTATGATCAGACATGTCAATTATATTCCTCTAAGAACTTACCACACTGTAGTTTTTCAGGGCCAGGTTGGCTTTTCCCATGTGGAAATATGCTTTTGTGCATTTTTCATCACACTGAATAAAAGAGAATGACTGATCAGAAGTTTTAGAAGATGTGAAGTCATTAGCTACTCCCCTCACTATACAGCTAAGAGTTAAGGTGAAGCTTTGATTCTCAGGGCAACTACCAGAGTTGACAAAACTTTTTTTGTGCATTTGTGACCAAACTAATTGATGTCTGCAAGGAGCCTGGATGCACCAGCAAGCTCTTCACCAAATTAATTAATGATACCTGCCAGTTTTCCATTTAATGAGATGCAGTCAGGAAGCAAACCCTCAGTTGAAAAGAGCTCTTAACACTGGCAGAACATTAGAATCATCTAGGATGCTTGTAAAAATCCTGCATCCCACATCAATTACATTATACTCTGGGGTAAAACCCAGGCATCAATAATTTTTTAAGCTTTCCAGGTGAGGTAAATGTGCAGCTAAGTTTGAGAGTCACTGGATTACTACAAGAGAGGTGAACTTACTCTGGGAAAACAGCTGAGATTACTATTATATCTTAGGGGACTGGGGAAGTCCTTCCTCCCAAATAAACCACAACATGTGCACTGGGACCTTCTGTTCATATCACTTAAGATCAATAGGGATGCCCCCTTCAAAAGGCAGGTTTGAAACTTATGGCAGAAACTAGACCATTTACACAGGGGGCCCTGCGCCTGCCTGCCCCTACAGGGGATGATTTGACAGGGACATACACTAAAATATAAGACATTCAGTTAATGAATATTTATTGAACCTCTTTTATATGCAATACATGTGCCAAATCAGATGCCCTTCAAAGGTTTAAATATAAAGAGTTTAAGAGTTGAAGCTCAGGGCAGGGCACAGTGGCTTACACCTGTAATCCCAGCATTTTGGGAGTCCGAGGTGGTCAGATCACGAGGTCAGGAGATCGAGACCATCCTGGCCAATGTGGTGAAACCCTGTCTCCACTAAAAATACAAAAATTAGCTGGGCGTGGCGGCGCATGCCTGTAATCCCAGCTACTGTGGAGGCTGAGGCAGGAGAATGGCTTGAACCCGGGAGGCAGAGGTTGCAGTGAGCTGAGATCGCACCACTGCACTCCAGCCTGGTGACAGAGCTAGACTTCATTTCAAAAAAAAAAAAAAAAGTTCAAGCTCAGGAATCTAAAATGTCCTGTGTAGATCCTTCTTCTGCTGCTCAGCAGAAGTGGCATGTTGGCCAGGCCACCTAGCTTTTCTGACACTCATTTTCCTCACCTGAAAAAATGAAGACAATAGTAGTATCTCTCTTGGGTGTTTGTGAGGAAGAAATTATGTAAAACACTTGGTGTGGCTCTGAGTAACATAGTATTAGCTGCTATTGCTGCAGTTATATCAGCATATCAGCAGCAATTCATTTCAGAGCAAAAGAGAAAATCTAAATTTAATAAAAGAGAGAAGAATAACAATAATAATAAAAGAACAATAATTGTTGGAGAAGCCTTAGAGATACACTTTTGTGTATATCATTTCCCAATTCACTGCTAAGTGGATGGAAGTCATAATAATAATAACTGTGCATGACTGTTCAGCCCAAACCATGTGCCAGGCACTGAGCTTTATGGTTCACATGAACAATCTCACAGAAGCTTTATAATAACTCTATGAAGTAGACACAGTTATCCCTATTTTACAGATGTGGAAACTAGGGGTTGGATAGGCTCAAGGTCACAAAGGTAACAAGTGGAAGAGCTGGAATTTGAAATCTGGCCATTAAACTCTTAAGGGTTTAAAAATGACACCAAATCTCCTTCAGAGAGGTGCTATAGGAAAAAGCATATAGACGCTATAGAAAATGCTACCGAAAAAATTCAGTGGAAGAAAATATGCTCTAAAATGCTTATTTTTAAAAGGGCATGCAGAGGAGGAGGGATCTGGGCTGAGTCTTAAGTGACATGGAGAGGTGAAGAGAGGAGGACGGAGGGAGAGTGGGAGGGGCAAGGACCTGAGGGAGGAGAGAACAGGGGGTTTGGGGACAATCCAGCTGGGATTGAGGAGCAGGTGATGGGTGGAGGGATGATTCCCTCTTGATCTAAATGGCGACTCCACATGGCAGCCTTGCATGCCACACTGGAGGAGCGTGAGTCACCAATGGCAGTGTGGAGGTAAGCTGGTAGGAAGGTGGCATGCAGACATGACCAGAGGAGGGAAAGGCTGAACAAGAGGTATGGGCTGAACAAGGAGAGATAAGTAAGGAGACCAGAATAATCACTTAGAACAAGGGCTAATGTCTGAAGTCCTGGTGACAGTGGGAGGGAAAGGAAGTGCAGATGCCAGAGCTATGTCAAAGAAAGAACTGACTAGGATCAACTAGCCATCAATGATAAGGATAGCTAGGATGTGAAGTCCAAACCAGGGGTCTAGATTCCGGAAAGATATGGTGTGTCATTAACAGAAAGAGGTCAGCCAGGGCAGAAAGTGGGGAAGGCTGAGTAAGAAGATGAAGAGTTGGCTTCTAGACATACCGAGTTTCAGAAGACATCAAGACAATCAAAAGGCACCCGCAAGGAGGCAGCTGACATGCAGCCCTGGTGCCGGGGAAGGGGAGACTGGGGAAGTAGGTCTGACAGCCATCTGCAGAGATGAGAGTTGAGCCTGTGAGAGGAGAAGAGAGCTGTGAGGGAGTAACTATAGAGAGAAGAAAGACAGCGAGCAGAGGGGTGACCCCTCATGAATTCACAAAGGATGAAATTGAGGAAGCAGGAAAGGAATGGTCAAAGGGAAAAGAGGAAACTCTAGTACTTCAGCTCATGAAAGCCAGATATTCATAGTACGTTCACTGGCAGAGCACTGGGGTTACAGCAGGCGGGAAAACCGAGCCCCAAGCATTACAGCCTTGTCCCTGGCCTATCGTGTGTCACTGTGAAGTGCAGATAGCTGGGACTTGACTTCCCCAGACAATGACACAAAGGGCTGCTAATGGGTTTTTCTCACTAACAGGCCCATTCTCCTTTGATCATGTGTCAATCCTCACTAGAATTTTCTTGGGTGAACCCCAGCTACCTTTTAAAGGAATCCTGCCTTCAGAGGAAGATGTATTTCATTGTGCAAGAAGTGTTCTGCTGAGAAAGAAATGATTCTCATCCTAATTGAAGCCAGCTTTGCTGCTTTACCTTCCTTGACAAGAAACATCAGTCTTGAAATATCATCACATTGTCTCTATCAATTTAAAAGTATCAAAAAAGATTAAATTGGCACGAAAGTACTAATACTATAAGTAATGGAGTGCCAGTGACATTCACTATTGATACATTAATTTTAAAGAGGGCAAAAGTTTTCCTTTTAATTCACAGCTGCAACATAAAACAAATCATTATTAGTTTTAGACTCTTTGTACATTTTTTTTTCTCATTTCTCCAAGTGTTTACCCAAACCTCTTCAACTAGGAGCCTCGCTGGGCATTTAACAAGATTGGCTGCTGAGTGTCAGCGTTTTTTAATGTCAGCTCCATTGGGTCTGCTTGGCCTCGGTTTCACTGTTAATTACATTGTACTTCAATTAACATTTGGGAACAGGCCAGTGTGTTATCCTGAATCAGCATGATGGTATGTCTGCCCCTTTGGCATTTTTCAGATCAGAAAAGATACTCTTGAAGAACCTGTGAGGAGATCGTGTTTCTTCCACAGAAGGGAATGAGACCCACACCCAGGGATTATGGGTTTGAGGTTGCAGTGGAGAGGCCCTTTGTAGATGTTTAAGAGCATGGGCTTAGAGTTAGACAGATACTAGCTTCATGATCCTGCATCAGTTACTTATTCAATCACTGAGCCTTGGCTTCCTTGTTAGAAAATAGAGAAAATAGTGATACTAAACAGAATAGAATAGAATTTTGTGAGCATGAAGCAAATGATATTGTTTGCTGTTATTGCTGGGAAAAACAAGGAAAATATTCTTGCCTCTCTCTTCTCCTGCAGAATAATTGTAGAAAAAGGAATCATTATCAAGCAAGGTGACAAAGCAGGTTGGTGGATCTATGATGGAGCTGTGAGGAGCCTGATGTCATCAGCTTTGAGCAACTCTTAGAACTTAAAGACCATACCTGTGCAGTAGGAGAAGATTTGCCACACATTGTATCTTCTAATGGATAAAGAAATCAGACACACCAGATGTCAGTGTTTTATGTATGATTATAAGCAGAGGTGACTTTCTCATTCATCCCTGTTTCCTTTGCTTACCCTCTCAATAAGAAATAAAGTAGACATGGCCAGTATGCTGCTAGGAAAGTGTCCTCTTGTTTTGGGCCAGGCTCATTAGGTTAGGGTTGGTCTCCTGTACCCAAGAATTGAAGCCAAAGAATAAACCTGGCACATTGCCCTGGTATCTCAATTTTATTTGATTTAAAGTTATTGAAAATAATATTATTATATAAAAAAAACAGATAACTTTTATGAAGTGCTGTGCAAATTAACAAGGTTTTTTTTTTTTTTTTAAGATAAAACACACATCTTAAAAGAAATTTCATGCTGTCTGCTTCTAGACCCTCTCGAGGGGCTCAAGTTCATTCTCCTTTGCTGTTAGCAGCACTTCAGTGCAGAAGCCTGAGAAACACTAGTTTTGGTTACTTAGTTAAAACCCCCTGTGACAGAGTAATTTAGGGGAATGTGGATTAAGTGTTACTTAAATATTTGGTCATGTCCCTAAAAAGTGATTGTGTTATTTCTCTTTTAGTAACTCTTAACATTTCCATCAACAGTCTTTACTTCTATGCATCTTTGATCATCTATTTCGGCAGATTTCAGAGAAAATGCCATGTATGGAATAACTTTATCTGCCCGAGGCCTGACTAAAGTCGAATCACAGGAATTCTTTCTTCTGATTATTCCTCTACAAATAGAGGATGTTATATTTCCAAATTATTAGGGCCAGAGGGAAAAAGCACAAACTGATGAGGAAGAACAGCATTGCAGAAACAAGCTCCAATGGCTGGCTCTAGAAGAGGTGAGGTATTTCCACTATCACATAGAACAATGCAGCTACTGTAATATAAGACCTTGAAAATTCAATAGCAGCAGCTCCCTCCAGTGCTTTCTAGGAACTAGGTACTTTTTGTGCATTGTTATGACTCTCCTAACAATTCTATTCCATCCCATTCTATAGATGAGGAAACTGAAGCTCTGACTGCAGAGAATATACTCTTTCCTACCTTGATACACCGGCAGCTACCTTCTATCTATTTCAGCCCAACACCATCATGTGGGAAAAGAAATACTCTCTTACCTTGAGAGCCCATTCACAATCCACCAGTGCCTTCTCATAGTCCTCAAGTTTCATATAAGCCTGTAATGACAACAACAGCTGATATTCACACACAACTCTGCATCAGGCACTTTTCAGTTCACAAAGAAAGAGCATTTGAACAGTAGAATGTCAGTGATGAACTACTCCCTACCTGGATCAGTCATGGTCCTGGCAGGAAACAGATGGCACACTGGCAATGGGCAACTGAGGACAGTTTAATACAGGGACCTCTTCCACGGTGAAGCCAGGGCATAGGGAACCTGATGAGGGATGCTACAGAATCCCAGGGCTAGCAACAGTGGACAGCCATTATCATGGCTCTAACTGAAGGGGCAGAAGGAGGGAGCAATGAACAAAATAGGCGAGGACAGCTCTGTGAAAAGAACTGCCTGACATGAGCTGAGGCCTTCACCAGAGCCAAAGTCCAGGAGAATAAATACTCCAATCTCACGTTCCCTCCTTCTTTCTTATTTTATTAGCTGAACGCAAATGGAAGCTAGAGGGCTGGGAAGTCAAGGAGCCAATCCACACAGGTCAGCCCTCCAGGGTACAGAGCAGGGCAGGGAAGGATCTAGAGGGACACACAGAAAATACCCAGCTCACTAACCACATCCACGAAGGAAGAACTGGATTCTGGAGTCCACCCTGCTGTGAATGTTCCAGAAAAACACCAAGTGACAAAAGGAATCAAAAAGACAGACAATTAGAGCCCTGATACACTGCTAGTGGGAATGTATAATGGCACAGCCCCTGTGGAAGACAGTCTGGAAGTTCTTCGGAAGGTTAAATATGTTACCATATGACCCAGTACTTTTATTCCTAGGTATATACTCAAAATGAATATAAATATAGATCCATACAAATGCCTGCACATCAATGTTCATAGCAGAATTATTCATGAAGTCAAAGGCAACAATCCAAATGTCCATCAGAGACGAAGGGATACATAAAATATGGCATATCGATACAATGGAAAATTATTCAGCAATAAAAATAAATGAAGAATTGACAGATACTATGACACGGATGAATCTTAAAAACATTATGCTAAATGAAAGAAGCCATTCACAAAAGGACAAATGTATGATTTCATTTATATGAAATATCCAGAACAGGCAAATATACAGAGACAGAAAGTAGACTAGTGATTGTCTCGGGATGGGAGTACTAATGGGAGGATTGGGGGAGTTTCTTTTTGGGGTGACCATGAAATGTTCAAAAATTGATTGTGATGGTTGCACAACTCTGTGATTATACTAAAATTCCATTAAATTATGTGCCGTAAATGAGTGCACTGTATGGTATGTGAATTATATCTCATTAATGCTGTTATCAAAAAATGATAAAGCACTGCTTCTGTCCTCCTGAGCAGAGCAGAAAAAAAATGCAAGAAGTAGAGTAACATATGAGAGTCAGAGTGTCACCACGAACCCTCAGTATCAAATGCCTGGGGCACCCTTTTATAATCCCCTTAGAATTGGGGAAAATCTTGAAATGAAGAATGGGCTCAGAATTCCATGATCCATTCAAACTGAACTGACTGAAAACTTAGTTCAAGGTTTCCAAGAACTAGAGGAATATAAACAAATGAAAGACTACTTACAAACAAGCACAATGGCTACGATAACCTCTCCATTAATTACTGGACACAGTAAGTGGTCAGTAAAGTCTTAATCGAGTCACACTAAGAAGATCTGAAGCACTCTTCTTCTGCAAAGCTCCCTGAGAGGTAGCACCAATCATCCCATTTGTATGAAAGGGTAGTCAAGCACCACAAGCAGTGGCTTTGCCAGGGTTCCATCAGTCACCAACAATAAAGCCAGCACTACATGTAGGATTGCCCATGATCAAAACTGTACCAGGGCACTGCAACACTCTTAACAACGAACCTGATGAGATATTTACATGGAGAAGTGAAATCGTGGGGTCAGTGCTGCAACTTACAGGGAATCCAAGTATCAAACCCAAGTGAGGAAGGAGATGGCAACAGCCAGCAAATGAATTGAAATCATGCAGCTCTTGGCTCCCGTAGCAAGGAAGCTGCGAGTGGCACTTTCATTAACTCAGGTTCTGTACTAATTGGAGAAGACGAATCTTTGAGCTGTCTGTTCTATAAAGCAGCCTCCTTTTCTCCAGGGCCTCAGGTTTAATTTGAAAATTAGGGGATGTGAGGAGGAAGCTGGCATCATTCTAGACAGCTGTAGCCATGATTTCATGGCACTATTATTCAGGACACATGCAGACTCTGAAGAAGTCTTTATGGGTTGCAACAATACTCTACACAGTTTTTTACTTTTTTTCTTCTTTCTCTCTTAAGGCTTAGATTAAACACCCTATAACTTCCTTAATCTCTTTTGCACATTTTGAAAAAGAACTACTTTTTCCAAATAGCAATTAAACTCCAGATTTATCTAAATTACACCGGCAATCTATTGATCATAACATTAACTCCAGGGGAAAAACAAAGCAATGAAAGGTTAGGTTTTCTCTCTAGCAAGCAGCACTCAATTTACAGGGTCTTTATTAGTGTTTTCTAATACTGCATGCATACAGGGGAAGCATTTAAAAAATAGTCAATGGTTCAAATCATTCGTAACACCAGACAGCACGTTTTCTGTTTCTTTGTCTTTGCACAAGCTTTCTCCTTGGGAAAGCTGTGAGGAATCACTCCCTCAGACCTTTTCATTACATTTCTTCATATTTACCCACATTCATTCTTAATGTGATTCTTCAGAACTAATCAAAATGCTGCTTAAAAATGAATGCAGTGAAAATGTAACTAATTTAGATGAATCGGGGTATAGACTGATTTAGATATGTCTGAATTATATAACTTTTTTAAAGCAATTCAATTTTATTGCTTTCAAATAACTTCAGAGTAATAAGACTGAACAAGCATCAGTAGGCAGATGTTTTTAGAGACCAAATTTGGTGATAAATAATAAGGAACTATAATTATTCTATTAATTGCTTGCATTTAAACAATGCTTCTGAATTATCAACAGAAACTTAACTCCCTTAATTGGACTTATTGCTTCCAATGTTATGTAACCAAAAAAGGATTTATTGAACATCTGCTATAAATAAAGCATTAGAGGAAAAATGTATATGGCAGTTTTTGCCCTCAAAAAGTTTATAATCCTGTTAGGGTAATACAATGTACTGCTAAATCAACCTCTGGGCATCTTTTTCACCGATTCACTTCCTTATAACAAGTTTTCACCACAAATTCAAGTAGTTGAAATAACACTTCAACTCTAGTATAACTTATCCAAATTGCTAAACTAATGAGGTTATACTGCTTGGATTTATTTATCATTAAATCACTGTCACTCGCAGACTTTTCAGCCTCCAAGTGTACTGTTTTTTGCTTTCAATATTCTTCCTCAACATCCCACAGCCAGACATTCTTAATCTCGAGTTAGGGAAATTGGAGCTGATGAGGACTCTGCTGCAGCCTCTTCCTCTTGCAAATGACAAGGCGTCAAGTCCACCTCACACAGGTCCTGCTGACATATTCTGACTGTGGGGTAATCAGGTCCATGAATCTGCCAAATTTTCAGGCCTGTCCAGCAGAGAACTCTACCACACAAAAACTAAACTACTTTTCAAAGATAAGGTTGCAAGTGCTAGTTTTGTTTCAGCTGAGAACTATCAGCCTATGCCTTCATTAAGTAGTAAATGTACATCTGGGTGGTTTTTAACTGGTGTTCCAGGAAACTGAGCTAATTTGTGACATAAACTAAAGCATAAAAGCTTTTGGAAATCCAAAATTTCCAAGAAATTGGCTCCAGTACCATTGGCTATCCACTTTACCCCTGTCAAGGAATCTTAAAGAGAGATTGATGCAACGGATGAGAAACTAACAGGAGGACATCTCCTAGGAATTAAGACTAGTCCCAAAAAAGAAGGCTGGACAAATCTATTGGTAGCAGAATTTCAAGGTCCCATAGGTCATTTCATTCCACAAGTTTTCTTCTTTATCCACGGAAACAAGTGCATGGTCACCATTAGTGATATGATGGAGCTGACTTATACTATGGAGAGAGCTGATAACTCCAAATTAGATGGAAACTGGTAAATGGTATGTATAAGTCAGCTCCCGCCTCACCCAAAACAAGAGCCAGTTCTTATAAACATTTCCCAGCCCAACATCTAGTCTCATCTTTGTTTTCGCAGGTTTAGTGACAACTATTCCCCGAGAAAGCCCCATGGACACATCCTGGGCTCACTGACCTGGGCTCGGTTGGTGTACAGCACTTTCATGTCCTTCAGCTTCTCCAAACCCTCACTGTAGCGCAGGACGGCTGTTTCATAATCGCCTTTAGCAAATGCTTCATTCCCCTTTTCTTTTAGGGCTAAAGGAATATAAGTTACACAGGTGAGCTCTCACTACACATCAGAAAATCTCTGACTTTATTCCCATGATTTTCCAATTCTACTTTGACGGTCTTCACTTCTATTGATCCAAAAGGGACTTGTCACTTGTTTCTCTCTGCAGATATTTCAGAACTAGCTTCCTCAAGTATTTTTTTTTTCTCGGAATCCACCCAAATCTTCTAAGTAGATTCTCAGAAAACGTAAATGTTTCTACATTGAGACTCAGAACCACACTAAGCTTGCCACAGAGACCAAATCTATGCATTCAGTGTCTCATAAAGAGAGTCAAATAATTAATTTTTCCAACAAATATGGAATCATTCAGAACTGCAGCACACACAGCCCTGGGTGGCATAAATGTTGAAAGCATTCTTCAATTATATGTATGTCCCCCCAGCATACACAATCCCATCCCTTCCTTTCCTTGATTTCGCCTCTCTTTTCTCACAGCTATTTTTTCTTTTCCACCTCATCTATGCCTTAGGCAGGCCAGAGGCACCAAACTGCTACCCCCCACTACTTTCTAAGCACTGTTTAGGACTATTCACTTTGCTCTGCAAAGTGCATAAGAATGCTTTAGAAAGAGGTTTTCACTGGAGGTAGTGAAAGAGGTTTCACTGAAGGTCGGTATGTCCTACGCCTGCTTGTTGCAGCAGGAACAGAGAAAAAACACCAATGGTTTCCTTCTGGCCAGGTCCCATTGCCTCAAGCTCATCACAGACCTCACCGCTGGAATCTAGATGCCCTCACATGTCAGCATATAGGCTTTCGTGTGCTCTTTCTGGCACAAATCATCCCAGCCGTTGAAAAGTAAGGATTGGCAATTACCATCTGCTAAGACTTTGTTTTCTCTCCTTCTCTTGGCTCGTTCCTTTGCATCCTTCTCCACAGATGCCAAGAAGGCCTCTGACAGCAGGGTAATTTCAGATATTAAAAAGAAAAATCCAAATACTATAATCAGTTCTTTAGCTCAAATTCCAAAGCGTTACCTTAGAGCCGCACGTACACATATGCACACAGGCACACACACACGCGCACACACACAATTCTGAGGCAACTAAAATGACATTTTCTTAATTTGACATTAAATGGTAATCTGTGTGATGTATTATTATACATGAAGGCTATGATTGTGCTTCAAATTTGAATTATGTCTTTTAAAAGAGTTTTTCTTTGAAGAGAGATTTTTTTTTTTGTTCCATTTAGCATAATGAGCTTCTGAGCTGAGCAACAGAGAAACTATCTGGATCCCTTGAATAGCTAAGAGTAAATTGGATGATACAGAATAACTAAATTGAGTTTACAAAAGGTTGACCAAGAGAAAATAGAGAAAAAAACTCTCAGGGCAGTCCCCTCTGACCACTAGTAACAAAATGGGATATCAGTAAGTTTTTGTTCCCAGGTTGTTTATAAGCCCAGAAGCAATAATTTAAGGGTCTGGGAGCTACAATCAATCAAAACTGATCCTATACAAAGAATAAAAATTGGAAGAGAGATGCTGTCCTTACCTGAGTCTATTTCTTCTGCACTCTGTAGGATGTAGATTTTCATAAAAACAAAGAAACAAATTTCAAAAACCACTCTCTGATTTATATGTATATAAACCAAGAAGGCAAATCAGTTGCAAACATTTCCTTTAACCATCAAAACTGAAGGGCTCAGAATTCAAGGGGCTTGCTTTAAATCAGAAGGTCAGATTATGGGCACAATTGCTATGGGAATGAGGCTGCCCAGGTCAAGGGACCTCAGCTGTGGCTTATGAGTTGAAAATGAGTTATAATACATTACCTTAAAAGTACAGCTTAACTATATCACACAAGCTCAGGGGGTGGAGAGGCCAAGTTTCCATTAAAAGAGACCCAAAGGGTTGTTTAAAGATAACCCAGAAAGACCAAAGGAAAAAAAAAAATCAAACTTTATACTTTCTTATAAAAAATAAATCTAGTGAATCTAAGAAACAAAAGACCATTTCAGCCACACTGGACAGTTTGAGATTAAACTACTGCTTTGGTGTAGGTCTTCTCACTATATGTACTTATATAACTTCTAAATAGAAAAGGAAACCTTCATAGTAGTTTGTGGAGGACTGATCATAGTCTTGTTCAAGGTGGTCCTGCAGTCATCCTCCTCCTGGTCTTCCTCTACAAGCAGTAGTCTCTTTTCTGTCTCCAGGACAGCTTTCTGTTGCACAACTGGGTCATCAGAATTCATCTCCTGAATTAAATTGGCTAGAGAAGAAATCGGACATGACTCAATCAAACAAGATATTCAAAAGACTCTATCCACTAGAAAGAATGGTGGATAAAATGTATGGGAAAGAGCTTAAAGAAAAAAATATAGAGCAATAGAGAGCAAAATAGAGCAAGCAGAACCAATGAGAAAAAATTAACAGTAGTTTTTTTTTTTTTTTTTTGCCTAGAACAAGTTGCAGGCAAGTCTAACTATTAGTTTTAAGGAACAGGGTTTTAAGCCATTATTCAATTCAACAATAATTCATGGAGAGTTCATTATGAGTTAGATATTATGCTGAATGCTATAGATAACAATGTTGAATAAAAAAGTTCCTTTTTTGAAGAGTTTATGAACTTGTGTAGGAAACAAACATGTAAGTACAGGCAGCTCCAAAAATCACAAAACAACAGCCCTTAATCCTATCTTCACCTGACTTCACTTTACTGCCTATCCAGCTTAGATTCCATGGTCTATCACTCAGCAGCCATCCTGCTCACAAACTCAACTCCCTTGTCCCGCTATCCCACCTAACAGACAAAATTCCAGTTCTAGATGATTCCAATTACCTACTTCTCTCAGCCTGTATTAGGGATGTAAAGTACCGATGGAGACAGATAGATGCCTGGGGCACTAGTCCAAACTCAACTGGACCTTCAGTGATGCCCGGCAATCCTTGTTATCCTAGGCAAGACATCCTATCATTCCCCCAATGACTTTTTACAGTTTGCAATCTAAACCTGATCATCTCAAAAAGATAACCTTGCTTGTCAATTCAGAGAGGAAAAAGATGCCATCAACTTCCTGCCATTAAAACTACAAAACTGCCTATACCTACATCCAGCCTTCCTTTCTATCAGGAAAAGGTGCCCATTCTTTTATGAGGTTAGTCCCTCATCCTGGGCTCAGGATCCCATGATCCTATTTTGCATAATCAGGAATTTTGCATCACCAATTAATAATCCTATTACACAATATTTTCAACCTATTCCATTCTATCAGCTTCTTCCTAAATGTATTTGTGTACCTTAAATCTCTCTTAATGCTCTGTCTTCTCCCCTTCACAGTGAAACTTCTTAAAGATATTTTCCTGTTCCAATGTCTTCATTTCCCACTGACTCCTCAAGGAAATTTGAAAATTTTTAATTGTAAAATATTTCAAACTACAGAAAATAATATAACATTGTTGTTTCCACACCATTTGTAAGTTAATAGTATCTTTTCCCCAGCATGTTTTAGTGCTTAGTATTTGTATCATTTAGATTTTGCTGCATCACATACCACATCAAAACTTAGTGGTCTGAAACAAACCACGACTTTTGTGGCCAAGTTTACAATTCTCTATGTCAGCAATTTGAGCTGGAATCAGCTGGCCAGTTCTTCTGGTTTCAGCTGGACTCACACATATATCCACAGTCAACTGTCAGTTATCTAAGTGGCTCTGCTTTGGAAAGTCTGCTGGCTTTTGGCCTGAGGAATGTGAGCAACCAGGGAAAGTGTGTCTTACATGACTGGCATGAGTGCAAGCCCCAGTTCACACACACTTTTCAAGCCTCTCCCTGTGTCATGTTTATAAATATCCTTTTGGCCAAAGTAAGGCACATGGCCAACCCAGATTCAAGAGGTAGAAAAATAGCCTCCACTCTTGATGGGAAGAAAGGAATTTGTAACCATTCTTGCAATCTATCAGAATACTTTTGTATGTAACATTTAAACAATTTGTTTTAAATGGTTGTATAAAATGTGCCATTCTTTTGCAACTTACTTTTTTTCTGTTAAGATGTCTTAGAAATTTGTTCTTGACACATGTGGTTCCAGTTGATTCATTGAAACCATTATATATACCATAGTTAATCCATTCTCTTAGTGATAGCCTGGTGGTTTTTAATTTTAGTTTTTTCTACAGTAAATAAATGTTGAGTTGAATACCTGTATGTACATATTTCCTTGTGCACATATGTTACATATTCTTCAGGATATGGCTGTACCAATTTTTACTCCTACAAAAGTGCACAAGAGGGAGTTCCCATTCTTCGACATTCTTGTCATCACTTGCTAGGTTAAACTTTTTAACTGCTGTCAATATAATGGATGGGAATGGTATCTCATCAATGTTAGAATTTGCATTTTGCTAAACATGACTGGAATTGAGCATCTTCTTATTGGTCTGCAGCTTATTTGGATTTCTATGAAGAGCGTACTCCTATCCTTGGCCAATTTTCTATTGGGTCACTTGTCTCTTTCTTATTAGTTAACATAATTTCTTTTAAAAAAATTCTTTTAAGAAATAGTCTTGCTATGTTGTCCAGGCTGGATTTGAACTCCTGGGCTCAAGTGATCCTCCTGCTTCAGCCTCCTGAGAAGCTAGGACTACAGGCACACATCACCATGCCTAGCTGATTAGATTGTGAAACAGGAGAGTTCCCTGAACTCCCTCAAAGGATGTGTGACAGGGGTGTGGCTTGCCTTGTCAGACATCATTGCTGCTCAAACCCCTGAGGGGAGGAGGAGAATGCAGATAGACAAGTGCAGGAGCCTAATTGGACATGTGTTACAGTGGTGCCCTTTCAGCCCTGTATCTGCGGATAGCTTGAGTGTTAACCAGCTCAACGGACCCTCTGCCTTTTCACAAGGGCAGAGAGAAGTGACAGCTTTCTATATCCTGAGCTCTTGCCCAGTATCCCTGGAAGAATTGGGTCATACACAGGCTTGAAGGATGAATGTAGGGTTTTATTGACTGATGGAGGTGGCTTTCACTGGGATGGATGGGGAGCTGAGGAGCTGAAAGGGGGTACGGAGTGGAAAGATGATCTTTCCCTGGAGCCTGGCCATCCAGTGGACAAACTCCCCTCTGACTGCTCCCAGCCAAACTCCTGTCAGCGTTCAAGCATTCCTCCTCTTTTCTCTGCTGTGTTGTTCCACCATTTGTCTGCTTGTATCCTCCTCTCCTCACCTGCCCATCTGCTTCTGGAGCCTGGGGTTCAGGGTTTATATGGTCACAGGATAGGGGAGCATCGTGGACCAAAAGGCAACTTTTTGGGCATAAAAACAGAAATGCCTGTTCCCACTTAGGGCTGCAGATCTCCAAGTTTGAGGGTGGGGTCTTTGTCAGGGAACCACCCTCTTCTATCCACTATTCCCCTCTCTCCTATCCCTATCAGTTGTATATTCTAGACTGGTCACAGGTATTTCCAAACATCTTTCCCTTGGGTATGCTTTGTCTTTTCATTTGTTTCTATGGAATATTTTGTTGAAGATATTTTCTCTTTAATTCTAATGTGTTAAATATACCAATCTTTTCCCTTACAATTTATGCCTTTTGTGTCAGTATAAATATACTCTTATGGTGACTTATAAAAGTTTTAAAGTTTTTTCTCATTCAGGTATTTAATTCATCTGGGGTTGACTTTTGGGTAGGGCAGGAGCATTATTTGTTGAGGAGTCCCTGCCAGCAATGTGTCTCGTCATCCCTGTTATGTGTGCGAATCTACCCCAGGCTCTTTATTCCTTTCCCCGATTGTCTTTTCCAGCACCAAAACCTCCATGCATTGATTACTATGGCTTTATGATAAATCTTGAACGTCAGGTAGGAAGAGTTGTCCTGCTTATTTTTTTCCTGCAGTTTTCTTGGCTCTTCTTGGTCCTCTGCTTTGCATGTAAACTCTGCAATCAGCTTGCTGAATTTTAGTATATACTACTTTAGGAGTTTTGATCTAAATTGTATTTACTGTACAGAATATTTTAAAAATTGACACCTTTACCAAATGAGTCTTCCTATGATTAAATATGTCTCTATTTATTTAGCTCCTTTCATGTCTTTTAATTAACTTTTTTTAATTAACTCAACTCCACACTTCATTCTACTTTCATTGTTTTTCTCTCTAATGTCCTTTTTCTACTCTAGGATCCCATCCAAAATACTATATGACATTTAGTCATGACTCCTTAGGCTTCTCTGTGATAATTTCTCACCCTTTCCTCATTTTGATGATCTTAACAGTTTTGAGTAGTATTGGTCAGGTATTTCATAGAACACCTTTCAATTTTGGGTTTATCTAGTATTTTTCTCATGGTTAAGCTGGAGTTACAGGATTTTGGGAAGAAGACCATGGCACATCATGGCATATCAAGGATGCATGCCATCAGCGTGATTTATCATGAGGTTAACCTTGATCATCTGTCTGAGATTGCGTTTGTCAGTCTTTTCCACTGTAAAGTTACTTTCTTCCCTTCCTTTCCATACTTTACTCTTTGGAAGCAAGAGTATACATGTATCTCATATTTAAGGGGTAGAGAGTTATGCTCCATCTCTTTGAGGGGAGAGTCACTACATAAATTAGCTGAAATGGATTTACTGCTCTTGGGGTAAACACAAATTCCTTACCATGGTTTCCAAGGTCTTTCCTAATCTGGCCTCTCCATATTCAGGTGAGACTCTTCTCTCCTTGATCTCTTCTTTCCAGCCACAAGGGGCTTTTTTTCTTTCAGTTCCTCAGAAGTACCACACTCTTTCTTAACTTCTAGGTTTCCTGCCTCCTTACTTCTCACACAGAATACTCCCCTATCATCTCCCCAATGACCAACTCCTACTCACTCTTCACATTTTGCCTAAATCTCACTTCAGGAAAACCTTATTTGATTTATGTTATGGATTATATTGCATCCCCCCCAAATTCACAGGTTGAAGCTATAACTCCTAGTATGAGTGTATTTGTAGATGGGGCCTTTAAAGAAGTAATTATTGCCCTAATCCCTGTAAGAAGAGAAACACCAAATACATGCACACACAGAGAGATGACCATGTGAAGGTGCAGTGGGAAGGTACCCATCTGCAAGCCAAGGAGAGAGGCCTCAGAAGAAACCAAACCTGGTGACACTCTGGTCTCAGACTTCTGAACTCCAGAACTCTAAGAAAATAAAGTTTTCTCATTTAAGCCACCCATCCTATTTTGTGACAGCAGCCCCAGCAGACTAATAACGACCTCCCTAAGCTGGGTTAGATTCCTACACTTTATAATTCTATCCGTGTATCATATAGCACACTTGAATTTACTGCTGAATATCTGTTTTCTCCACTGGACTATTGATACCATGAAAGTAGGTAATTCTTTTACTGTAATCTCTAGGGCCTACCAACACTCAACACATAGCAAGAGCCCAAGAAGTAAATGTACAGAATCTATATACATGTGGCTATATAAATTTAATTAAAACAACCACATTTCGAACCTGGGCTGCAGCCATAAACACACAGAATCCTAACCACTAGACCACAGGGTGGAGTTATAAGCCACATTTCAAATGCTCAATAATCATATGTGGCTAGGGGCTATCATGGTGGACAGTGAGGATTATAGAACATTTTCATCATCACAGAAAGCTGTATTGGACAGTGCTGGTATAAATGATACATGAATGAACTTTGAGTATGAATAAAAGTTAGCCAGGTTAAAAAAAAAGAGGAAGAGGCAGTGGGAATGGCAAAGATCCAGTGTGGAGTGTGAAACGCTGAGTATGTGTGGGAAACTATCAAAAGTTTATTGCTGCTCTAGTGTGAGGTAGGGAGAGATGAGAGAGGTAAGGACAAGGTCATGGGAGGACTTCAGTCCTGATGAGAGCTTGGGATTTATTGTGACTGCAAAAGGAATCCAAGCAGAGAAGTGTCTGGGTTAGATTTGCATTTTAGATACATTACTCTGTGGGGAGTATAAGCCTGGAGAGAGGAAAAATAATCAGGGGGTTGTTAAAATAGTCTGGATGAGAGGAACCAGCGCAAAGGGAGGGATGGAGAGGATGGCTCTCCAACCAAAGTAGGTGGGTAATTGGATGCAGGGTTTGAGTTGGGAGGAGTCCCAGATGACTTGTAAATTTCTGGATGGAGGTGTCACCAACTGAGATCAGGATGAAGGGGATGGCAGGAGAAGCAGTTTTATTTGGGAGGGAGAGGGTAAGAGGGAAAGAGATGATGCCTCAATTTTGGACACATTAAGTTTGAGGTATTTGTGGGCTACAGTAGGTATGACGGTGACCATAGAGGCAGAGGCTCAGAAAAGAAGGCCAAGTGTCCATATAGAGGTGGGGGCCATGAGCAAACAGGTGGCAGGTAAAGCCACATGTTTATACCAGCTGAAGAGGAAGGTGGCGGTGGGCCAAGGCCAGAGCTCCATGGAACAGCATTCAGGATGCACAGGCCCGTGAGGCACACAAGGCATTATACATGCATCACTTACAAAGCCACCCAAACTAGCTGTAAAATTATTTTATTCCTTGAACCCATACAATCTGCTAGAAGCAGCAATTTCAACATATTGCTTGTATTTACGATGTAAAGTCTGTTTGCGTATTGATTTGTCTGTTTCTATACTCAAACTCCCTGAACAGGGACTGACAGGTTTAGAATTTCTTGAATGTGATCTGTGGGATCAGAGTACATATTCTTTGAGATCCCACCTGCCTGAGCTTGGGAAAGGACATTCTTATCTACAGGGAGAGAAGGGAATGACGATCATAAGTCTTCCATGTGATTTGACGGATCCTGAAGGAAAGCCATTTGATCTTACCTCTACAACTCTAAAATGAAAGGTTCTACTTTAAAACAGGAGGACTCTCACACTGATCAGTGAGGCTCTTGACCCTTGAAGGGAACAGCATGGGGCAACAGCAGCTCCTTTTGATCAGATTCCACATAGAAGGATACACAATATGGAAGAAAACAGCCTGAATTCCTGTCAGAATATTAACTGTTTCTCTGATACCAATTAACAGCCAGAAAATACTGCTCTGGGGCTGTAACTTGCTTCTCAACATCCCTTCTGTTTAATTTCAGTTACATTTTTTTCTTAAGAGTTATAAACCTGTCAAGCCACCCAGAAACTTAGAGTAATCATTTCTCTTTATCTATTCCACCTCTCTAAAG
The DNA here is from genome assembly GCA_004027715.1 of Plecturocebus donacophilus. Classification (NCBI taxonomy): domain Eukaryota; kingdom Metazoa; phylum Chordata; class Mammalia; order Primates; family Pitheciidae; genus Plecturocebus; species Plecturocebus donacophilus. The sequence continues at coordinate 16,453 of PVKP010013472.1, read as the reverse complement.
CAGAAATTAATTTATGATTTACTAGTACTTACTGATTTCATCCACATTTTTAAGAAATTTCTGCAAATCTTTCTCTTGATCAGCATCCATTGTGAACCGGAATCCCTGAGGGATGCAGCATAAATGATGAAATTAATAATAAAGCACTAAACAGAACGGTCAGGCTTATTAGACTTCCAAAACTATGAGCCAAGTGATTATTTTTATGACAGTTTTGTTTATAAACGTCAATGAATAACAGCAGGGTGATCCATTTCACTCCAACTGCTGTTTAAGGCCAAGAGACACTCTTGGCAATGCTTCCAGAAAGCTTCCAGTCCTCCTTCCAGTGCAGAAAACGCTCGGCAAATAGTTCTTCTAAAGTCAAAATCAACCCCTGCGATTTAGGGACCTGGCACGGAGATGAGGGGAGAACAGCTGAGAGGTTGCCAAGGAAAGAGAAATACACTAACGCCTGACTTTGATCATGACAGGCTGGTGTAGTCAGAAGCTTAGATGTGGATGTGTGACAGGTAGCAAAGCACGGGGCAATTTGCATCTAAATGTCCATCCTTGTTTAGAACACGCCTTTGGCTTGTTTCTGAAGAGTGAAGAAAGGCTACAAATTGACTGTATGGATTAGAACGTGACGTTACCACGCGTCTCTTCTGCTCCAGGTATCTTAGACATCATTTTACAGTTGTTTTTGTGCGAGAAAGCCCTGTGGTGTATTCAGGGGTACTCAACGGCTCATACACAGATCATAAAAGTCATCGGGAAACATACTGCATCCTCAGCCTTAGCCGGAGGTTCTGGGTTAGTAAACCCAGGACAGTGCCCAGCCTGGAATGTATATGTTAAACACTTTCCAGGTGATTCTGATTTACAGCTAGGTTTCATAGCGGTGCAACACACTTTTAACACGTAATCTGCCACGAACAAACAGCAAGTGATCTAATCCGAGTCTCAGTCTCATCTCCACCAGTTACAAGCTGTGTGATGCTAGCTAAAGTCACAACCTCTCTGAGCCTCAGAGTCCTCACCCATACTACGGGAAAGGTAAGAGGAACCTGGAGGACTATTTTGGGGACTGATGTAAAGGCACTCGAAGAGTGCTCACTGTGAAGCACCCTCCCTATATAAAACGGGGAGTGGGGTTGCAGCTTAACTGAATGATCACTAGAGTTTCTTCCAGTTCAAATCTTTTCAACTCCCGAGGAACAGAGGCCCAGTGCAGTGAATTCAGCTGCGGAAAGATATGAGGGTTAGAAAGCAGTGAGAGGGTGCATGGACAGAAGCCAACCCCTGTCTCCCAGGGCATGGATCTCAGGGTCCTCACTGCCTGGCCAGTGCCACCCTCGCTACGGTAGGAGGCCCAGAGCCAGGTGATGGCGAAGCGGCGCCGCGCTCGGTGTTTCACTCGGTAGGACTCGGGCAGCGAGGACCTGCGACCGAGCCCCGCGCCCAGCCCGCCCCAGACGCGCGCTGCCCGCTGGGCGCAAGGAGGCCAGGCCGCCCGCACTGTTGCCCGGCAACCGCTCCCCGGCGTCCGCAGGCCCCGGGCCCTCCCAGCAGGTCCCAGACCGCAGCCGAGACCGTCCCAGGCTCTGGGGCCCAAAGCAGCGTCCTCTGCTCGGCTCTGAAGGCCAGTCCAGGACCAGCTTCCAGGGGAATCCCGTGGTACCCTGCTGCACCGACCTGACGCGACCAGCTTTGGACAGGAAATGGCGCCGTGATCCGCCTAGGCTGGGGCGGGCCAGGGGCCTGGGGCCAGGGGCGGGACCAAGGGCGGGGTCAGAGGTTGGGGGGCGGGACCGGGGGCGGGAGTGGACTCGCGATCGGATTCCCCACCCGACAGCTCTAGTTCCCGAGCGCGTCCAGTTCAAGGCCAAAGTAGGGGTTGTTCATCACGCGCTAAGTGATTAAGAGCTGGGGCTCTGGAGCCATTTTGCTGGGTTCGAATCTGACATCTCCACCTAATAGCATTTATTAAAATGTCTTTAAGCACCTACCATGCACCTTCTATTGTGCTAGGTACTGGGGAATCATATTCCTCCTCTTTTGTTACTAACGCTACTGAAACCTTACAAATTTTATAAAATTAATCAGGGAAGTAGGGAAGGGGAGAAATAAAGTCAGCCCAGTTTGCAGCACATTCAGCATGAACCACGAGGCCAGCTTGCCGGCCTGCTTCTTCATAATTGTTTGATGTCTATTATCTCAGAATCATGTAGACTCAGTTACAAGATTATAGTTCCCTTTAACTGCTCTATAGATAACAACTTGAACATATATCATTACGTTTTCCACTTGGACTGTTCTTTCAGGTCCCGCATACCAGTGAAACTACTAAGGTTAGCTGTTCTGAAGGACCCACTGACACCAACTGGTGTGAGGGCCCCCTGTGACCCTGTCCTGCTGGGCGCCCCAAGTCTCCTGCTATAGCTGACCAGAAGTTGACTCACCAAAGAATGCAGTTTCCACATCCTGGTATTTTCATCCCCCTTACTCCACCTGGACAACTCCAGTTTCCTAGCCCCTTGCCCTAGATGATCTCCTTAAAAACCCCAGCCCAGCACTCCACCAGGAGATAGATTTGAGGGGCTCCTCCTCACCCCAGCTCTCCTCCCCCTCATTTGGTGCCCTGTGATCTGACTGTTTCTGTGCTGCACATCCTGCTGTCTCAATGTAACTGGTCTGTTACACACAGTAAGGATACAGTCTGTTAGTTCTATACATCTGCTACTGCTACTGCTAGATGTGTGACCTCAAGCAAGTTACTTAATCTCTGTGGGCCTTAGTTTCCTCATCTGTAAAATAGGGTTGTTAAATGATTCTCTATCCTATAGGGTTTCTGTGAGAGGTACATGAGTTGTTACAGGTAATGTGTTTAGAACAATGCCTGGAGCATTATCAATACCTAGTATTATTAACTATTACTGCTATTATGATTAGCATATGTTAGACTAGTTCTTCCCAACCTTGATTGTGTGTAGAAATTGCCTGGGGATCTTGTTTAAATCCAGATCAACAGGTATAGCAGCTGAGATCTGCGGTGACACTCTTCTGTGGACTGTGGACACACTGAGTAGCAAAGTACAAACATTTCATTAAATGCTGGGTTGCAGCAGAGCACCAGTAGTACCTAGTCACCAGACTCAGGGAGCTTACTACCCAAGGGGAATAAGGGTCAATAAACAAAATCATGTAAATTCTAATTGTGATAAGCGCTATAAGAAGTAAAGGGTGAAAAGCAAAGGTAGCACAGGCTACCATGAAATTCTAGTCTCAAACACTGAAAGTCTTCCCTGATGATGTGATGTTTAAGCAGAGACTTCGGGGGTGAGTGGGCATTAGCCAGTTAAACAGAGAGGTGGAAAAGGAGGGAACAGCATTAGCAGTTAGGAAGGAGCCTGGTATGGAGGAGGAACCAGCAGAAAGCCAAGTTTTCATGCTGCATAGAGAGCGAAAGGTAAGTGGTGCAAGATGAAGCAAGGGCCCAATCACATTCGGCCTTTGAAAGCCATGTAAAGGTTTTTGGTCTTTATCCTAAGCACCATGGGCAGGCAGCCTTCCAGGGGTTTTAGCAGAAGGGTGGTATGCTCGGATTTTTATTTTTTCTTAGAAAATCATTCTGGTTGCAATGTAGAGAATGGTCTGGAAAGAAGTGAGAGGGACACTGGGAGACAAGTTAGGAGATTGTTGATAGTGGGCATTGGCAGTAGGAATAGAGATGAATTTGAGTTGTATTTTGGAGGGATACTTGACAGCAGGAAAGTATCAATAATGACATTAGGTTTCCAGCTTGAGCCAGATTAAGGTTCTCCATTGGCTGAGCCAGAGAATCACGTTTGGAGAAAAGATGAGTTCAGATTTGTGACACTCAGTCCAAAATGCCTATGAGTTATCTAAGTATAGATGTGGAGTAAATTGATAATTGTCCCTTAATATTTGTTCTCCTCTAGAATAGACTGTGTTTCCCAGCTTTCCTAGTGTAACATGACCACGTTCTGACCAACTAGATATAAGCAGAGGTGGTGGTGCTACTTCTGAGAACTGTCCCCAAAAGGATGCTCTTTGCCTTTTCTCTTTTGTACTGATTGGAATGGGAACCCAGTGGCTGGAGCTGGACCAGCCATTTTAAACCATGATGTAGAAGCACTGTGTTGAGAATGGGAAGCCATGAGCTAGAAGGAGATTGGGTCCTGAGATCACGAGATGTGTCATGGGCTTTGGACTGCCCAAATTCATATTTCTATATGAGTGAGACATTGAATGCCAATAAGAGATACTTCAGTCGCTGGAAATATAAAGACTTTTATTGAAGATTCTGCTATCTTGGGTTTTCTGTCACTCCCAGCCAAACCTAATGTTAACTGGTATGGAAAGCACTCTTCATTCATTCATTCAACTAACACTCTCTTAATGTTTTACCTAATTTTTTCCATCATAAGTCCAAATAACCTAAATATTATACAAGCATATAGAAATGTTGATATTTTAAAATAAAACACATGTTAATTTTAAATGCATTTCATCCAATAAACTTTAAACATTGGAGCAATTGGCTACTGAGATCATACAATTAAGAAGCTAATGAATAATGTTTTACTTTATAGTTAGAAGTCATGTTATTCTTTTTTCTCCTTGAAGTCATTTTTCCATTTTATAGTTCCCCATACACCCTTAGAATACTATCCTACATGGATTTTTTTTTCTTTTTGAGATGGAGTCTCACTCTGTTGCCCAGGCTGAAGTGCAGTGGTGTGATCTCCCAGGTTCAAGCAATTCTCCTGCCTCAGCTTCCCGAGTAGCTGAGTTTACAGGCATCTGCTTCTGTGCCCACCTAATTTTGCATTTTTAGTAGAGATGGGGTTTCACCATGTTGGCCATGGCTGGTTGGCCAGGCTAGTCTTGAACTCCTGACCTCAGGTGATCCACATGCCTCAGCCTCCCAGAGGGTTGGGATTACAGACATGAGCCACCACACTCAGCCTTATGTGATATATTTTTATGCTTGCATCTCTTTTACTGATCCTCTTATCATACTTCTCTGCCACAGAAATATCAAAAAAAGTTGTTGGAGTGTTTGCTGTGATCAAATATCATACTATGAGCCAGGGACACAGCCTCTGTCCTCAAGGATCCCACAGTCCAATGAGGAAGACAGACATATAAACAGATTATTATATTAATAGAACAGCATGATAAGAGCAGTGAAGGTCTAGTGCCTAAGGAAGAGGGAGGGAGGAAGAAATGCTGTCAGTCAAGTCCCCATAAGAATAGGGATTTCCCTGGTTAACGTGAAGGCTGGGAGTGTGTGGACGGCTCCAGGCAGAGGGGACAGGACTGGCAAAAGTTTAGAAGCAGGAAACGTTGTGAAAAGCAAGAGTAGTGCCAGACGAACCCAGAGATGTGGTTAGGGGCAGAGGGAAGCCATAGGAAGGGCGTGAAGCAAGGACATGACAAGGCAAGAACCCAGGGACAGAATGATGAGAGTTCCTTGGGCAGGAGGGATCCAAAAGACAGGGTCAACGTGTTTGCCTCTGGTTGAGCTGGAAGCCACAGACACTCGTGACTTCTTCAGAAGTCACTTCCATCTTGATGATTCCCAAATATATCTCTGTGAACCTAGACTTCACTCCAAGTCCCGACACTCTAAATCCAACAGGGCAACTAGACAATGCCTTTCTTGGGTGTAGGGATTTTGCTTTATCTTTGTACCCCCAGCTCCTGGTGCTTAGTTGGAGCTAAATAAAGGTTTGTTGAATAAGTGAGTTAATCTATTGCTGTGCTCAAATACAAGTTATTCCAGATGGAAAAGGAATAAGGGTGTTTATAGTTTCTCTGCCTCAGCCTTTCCAGAGTGGTCCATCCTGGAGGACAAGCACTGTTACAGTCACAAAATACTTTTTAGGGTAAATCTTGCACTTGACAGATTAATCACTTTAACATGTCAGAAGTCCTAGTAAACCCTGGATAGCCACTGAGCTGTCCACAAAGATTCCAATTTCCCCTCTTCCAGGTGCATTGCAGGATCTCACTTCTCTATGGCCTGGTGATTTGCTTTGGCCAATGCGGTGTTGGGAGAAGTGAAATGGGCAGAAGCCTTTAACAGCCAGTTCGACTCCCCATACGTGTCTTTTCCCCTGACCCAGCAACCAGATAGTGAGGCTGCGTGTGTCCACATCCCTAAGTGAACACATGGAGCACAGATGCCTGTCCACCTTTGATGGGTAAGTAGAATGAGTGAGCAATAGACCTTTCTTGTTATAATTCATAAAACCCTGGGGCTTATTTGTTACCACAGCATAATGTTGTCCATCACGTCTAATACAGTCACTCAGACAACTTGTTCTTCAGTTGTTACAATGACAAAATCTAGGGACCTTGCATATGAGAATATGTAAATAATGATTGTTGTGATTTACATTTTAAATGTCAATGTCTGTGCATTTTCATATATATTCAAACACACAGAGGGAAACCAACTTTCAAAGTGTTGCTGACTTGCATTTCAAGTATATTTCTCCTAGAGAACCTTTATGAATCATCCTTTCACAACCACTACTTCCACCTGATCTAAATCCATTATGTGGTACTTAAGTTTTACCTTTGCTTTATGTCCTCAGTTAAGATGGGAGAACATTTGTTCACCTTTTGCTGTGCAATAAATCTGAGACTTGGAGATTGTATAAGCTGTCTCCCCTCTCTTTTACTTTGCTCTCTCTTTAGTGTAAATAATTGTCTTTGTTGTCTTTATCTCTTTGTTTTTTCTCATCAACCATACTTTAAAAGCTTAGGAGAGAGAATTTTTTTTTTTCTTCTGAGGATAACTGCCTGAAAATAAAGAGATCCCACCTTTGCCTGCTGAGAGCAAATGGTGCAGACAAGATCAACCTGAATCCAGGAACCAAACTACAAAAAAATGGCTCATTAGACAAGACCCTCAGCATGGTTGCTGGGGCTGCAATTTACTTGATAACTTTGGCTTCAAGATTTAGAGAAGGAGAAAGCCGAGGAATTTAGCACTGTCTGTTTCCTCCCTAAAGAGAATTCAAAAGTCACATTTGATTTTTTCCCAAACCTATGTCTTTTTGTTAAAAAAAAAAGGAAGCTAACATTCTTGCCTCTTGCCTTAAAAAAAAAAAAAAAGCCAACATTATACCATAGATGCAGAAATAATTTCAGGATCCAGTTAGACTTAGACTGTGTGGCCACAGGGGCCAAGAGTCTTCCTTGAGATTTCTATACTTAATGAGTGACACTACAATGATTAACAACAATAACAACAGTAACGGTAGTGACTAGCTCTCAGTGAGCTGCGATGTTTCAGGCATTGTGCTCAGTCCTTTATATGCATTATTTAGTTTAACGCTCTTGATAGCCTTACAAGGTCTTATTCCTATTTCAAAGACAAGAAAATTCAGTGATAGAGGGTAAGTGACCTGTCAGAGGCTGAACTAAGATGTAATCACTTGTCTGTGTCCTGCCAAAGCTCAAGCTAAGCCCCCTCACCACACTGCCTCAGGATGTCCTTTCTTGAGAGAGCCCTGTTTGAAACTCTTGCCATCTGTGACCACTCCAGGAGCCTCTGGGCCTCGCAAATGTGGAGGCCTCCTTACAGGCTGCTCCCTCCACTTCACAGGCTGGCTGACCCCTGCAAAGGTGAAGGATGCATCTTAACCACAGTCGGAGGGGTGTGGCCCCACTCCATTAAGAAAGACAGGGTGTCTCCACCAATGTCGTCTTTGGATTCTTTCTGGGGATCATAGGACTTCCTGACTTGAAAAGGAAAAGCGTTGAGTATTCAGCGCTGGGTGGAACCGGTGCCACCAACCCTGACTATTGTGGAACAGCACTGCCACCGTGTGGCAGGCTGGCTGTGCCCGGACAACCACGGTGGCAGAGAAATGCCGCGACCCGTGAGCAAGCTGTTCATGCATTTATTTAATGTTTGCTGAGTACCTACTATGTGTCTCATACCTGGCTAGCCGCCTCTGATTGCTACTGCTGCTGTGATCACTTCTCTGGATAGTGAATTAAATGATGTCAACAATTTAGGCTCCAGAGAATGTTTAACACTTACTCATCATTTACTTAGGGTATTTGTTCATTCATTTAGGGGTGATTCGTACCACTCAGAAATTATAAAGACAGAGCCAGGCACAGTGGGTCATGCCTGTAATCCCAGAACTCTGGGAGGCTGAGGCAGGAGGATTGCTTGAGGCCAGGAGGTCAAGACCAGCCTGGGCAACACAACAAGATTCCATATCTAAAAGATTTAGAAAAAAATTAGCCAGGCATGGTGACATGTGCCTACAGTTTTAGCTAATCAAAAGAATCACTTGTGCTTAAGAGTTTGAGGCTGCACTGAGCCATAATCATACTACTGCACTCCAGCCTGGATAAGAGTGAGACCCCATCTCAGAAGGAAGGAAGGAAGAAAGGAATGGAGGGAGAAAAAGAGAAGAAAAAGAAAGGGAAGGGAAGGGACAATTGTGATGCATTAGCTTTGTGCAGTGAGGTGTTTTTTTTTTTTTTTTTTTTTTTTTTGTCTCCAAGGTTTTGGAGACAAGAAAGGCACACAGAGAATTATAGGAGTCCAGAGTTACTTGCTGTCCTGGTATAGGTCCCATCTCAATTGCTATGAAAGGTTAAGATACTTATTTCTAGAACACATCTTTGCTTCATTTATATCAATAGTTTGAGTATATTAAAAACATATAATTAAAACTTAGAATATAGAGAAAGAAAATTTTCACAACCTCTTTATTCCAACAGCACTATTAATATTTTGATGTATTTCTTTTTAGTCTTTTTTCTACGTATTTTTGCAATGATATAACCAGGCTTACATATGATTTTGTTTTACATCATTGGCATAGCATAATGTCATTATAGTAATACTAGCTGACACACTCTGAGCACCCTTCATGTCTCAGTCTCTTTATTAGGAGTTTAAAACATTATGCTATGAAACCAAGTTACAATCTTAGGAGAGAGTATTATTATCCTCCTTTTAATAGACAAGACAATCAAGGCTCAGAGGGAATACATATCTATATCTTGCCCCTAGTAATTCTGTACCAGGTAATTGCATTGTTTTCATTACTAATATTTAATATCTACATTGCATACCATTTATTCATGTGCTCTACTTCACTTGACTACTTGCTATCATTTTAGAGCTTTAGTTGTTTCTAATGTGTTTTGCTCATGTAAATATTGCTACAACAAACATCTCTAAGTATAACTTCTTATATATCTCAGATTATGTTCTCCAGGTAGCTTCTCAGAAATGGGTTTCTCGATCAAGATTTCAAACTTTTATGGTTGTTAGTATTCCCAAATAGCTTTTCAATGGGTTCATACAAATTTGTACCAATTTGCACTATAACCAGCAGTGCATGAGAGTGCTAGCTGGTTGCACAGTATCTTCAACAGCACGCTTAATTTTTTTCTAATCTAAAAAATGAGAAATAACCTGACAAAAAGAAGTGTAATAAATGGATTATTTTGTGTCTTTTATTATTGGAGAGCCTGGGACCCCTTTCACTTCTCATCACTTACACTGGTGCTTTCCAGCTTCCAGAACCACAGTGAAGAACAGTCTATGTTACCTCATTTGGCTTTTCCTTCCTCAAATTGCATATCCTTCTGCACAGCCCTAGAATGTCTTTACCATCTTGTATCCTTTAAACCAAGAGTTCTTAAGTTAGGGTCCAACGACCCCTCCCAGGGGTCCATGGATAGAATTCAGGGGGGTCTGTGAACTTGATTGGGAACAAAATTATATTTTTATTGTTACAAACCTGTCACTGGAATTTAGCATTGCTTTTGTTGTTGTTTTTTTTTTCCCAGTTTTTAAATCTTATTTAAAAAAATTTCTATAGTTTTTGGGGAACAGGTAGTATTTGGTTGCATAAAAAAGTTCTTTAGTGGAGATTTCTGAGATTTTAGTGCACCCGTCACCTAAGCAGTGTACAGTGTATCCAATGTGTAGTGTTTTATCCCTCATGCCCCTCCCAACCTTCCCTCACAAGTCACCAAAGTCCATTATATCATTCTCTTTTTTTTTTTGAGACAGTCTCACTCTGTCACCCAGGTTGGAGTGCAGCAGCGAGATCTGGGCTCACTACAACCTCCACCTCCCAGGTTCAAGCAATTCTCCTCCCTCAACCTCCCTAGTAGCTGGGACTACAGGAGCCCCCACCACACTGGCTAACTTTCTCTTCTTTCTTTCTTTTTTTTTTCTTTCTCCTCTTTCTTTCTTTCTCTTTCTTTCTTTCTTTCTTTCTTTTTTTTTCCTTTTCTTTTCTTTTCTTCTTTCTTTCATTAGAGATGGGGTTTCACCACATGGGTCAGGCTAGTCTCCAACTCCTTACCTCAAGTGATTCTTCCTCCTCAGCTTCCCAAAGTGCTGAGATTGCAGGCATGAGCCACAGCATCTACCCCATTATATCATTCTTACTTGTGTCATCATAGCTTAGTTCTCACTTACAAGTAAGAACATGTGATATTTAATTTTCCATTCCTGAGTAACTTCACTTAGAATAATGGTCTCTGACTCCATTTGGGTTGCTGCAAATGCCATTATTTTGTTCCTTTTTGTGGCTGAGTAGTATTCTATGGCATATACATATATATATATATGTATATACACACACACACACATATATATATATATATATATACATAATTATTTTTAATTCACTCATTGGTTAATGGGCTTTTAGGCTGGCTCCATATTTTTGCAATTGGGAATTGTGCTGCTGTAAACATACATGTGCAAGTATCTTTTTCATATAATGACTTCTCTTCCTCTGGGTAGATACGCAGAAATGGGATTAGTGGGTCAAATGTTAGTTATAATTTTAGTTCTTTAAGGAATCTCCATACTGGATGTGCTAGTTTACATTCCCACCAGCAGTGTAAACGTGTTCAGTTTTTACCACATCTATGCCAACATTTTTTTTTTAATTTCCTAATTATGGCCATTCTTGCAGGAGTAAGGTGGTATCTCATTGCGGTTTTAATTTGTATTTCTCTGATAAGTAGTGATGCTGAGTATTTTTTCTTATGTTTATTGGCCATTTGTATATCTTCTTTTGAGAATTCTGTATTCATGTAATTTGCTCACTTTTTGATGGGATTATTTGTTTTTTCTTGCTGATTTGAGTTCCTTGTAGATTCTGGATCTTAGTTTTTTGTCAGATGCATAGTTTGGGAATATTTTCTTCCACTCTGTGGGTTATTTCTTTTGCTGTGCAGAAGCTTTTTAGTTGATTAAGTTCCATTTATTTGTTTTTGTTGCATTTGCTTTTGGATTCTTGGTCATGAACTCTTTACCTAAGCCAATGTCTGGAAGAGTTTTTTTCAGTGTTATCTCCTATAATTTTTATGGTTTCAGGTCTTAGGTTTAAGTCTTTGATCCATTGTGAGTTGCTTATTTATTTATTTAGAGATGAGTCTTGCTCTGTTGTCCAGGCTGGAGTGCAGTGGCACGATCTTGACTCACTGCAACCTCTGCCTCCCAGGTTCAAGTGATTCTCCTGCCTCAGCCTTCTGAGTAGCTGGGACTACAGGCACATGCCACCAGGCTCAGCTAATTTTTGTATTTTTAGTAGAGATGGGGTTTCACCATGTTGGCCAGGATGGTCTCTATCTCCTGACTTTGTGATCCGCCTGCCTCAGCCTCCCAAAGTATCGGGATTACAGGCATGAGCCACTGAGCTCCAGCCAAGTTGATATTTGTATAAGGGGAGATATGAGCATCCAACTTTATTCTTTTACATGTGGCTAGCCAATTATCCCAGGGCCATTTCTTGAATAGGGTGTCCTTTCCCCACTTTATGTTTTTGTTTGCTTTGTCAAAGATCAGTTGGCTATAACTATTTGGCTTTATTTCTGAAATCTCTATTCTGTTCCATTGGTCTACATGCCTATTTTTGTATCAGTACCCTGCTGTTTTGGTGACTATGACCTTACAGTATAGTTTGAAATTGGGTAATATGATGCCTCCAAATTTGTTCTTTTTAATTAGTCTTGCTTTGGGTATGTGTGCTCTTTTTGGGTTTCATGTGAATTTTAGGATTGTTTTTTTCTAGTTATGTGAAGAATGATGATGGTATTTCAATGGAGATTGTGTTGAATCTATAGGTTGCTTTTGGCAGTATGGTCATTTTCACAATATTGACTCTGCCCACTCATTAGCATGGGATGTGATTCCAATTGTTTGTGCCATCTATGATTTCTTTCAGCAGTGTTTTGTATTTTGCCTTGTAGAGATCTTTCAACTCCTTGGTTAAATATATTCCCAAGTATTTTAAGGTTTTTTGTTTTTTTTTTTTTGCAGCTATTACAAAAGCGATTGAGTTCTTGATTTGACTGTTCTCTCCTCTTGGTCATTGTTGGTGTATAGCAGTGCTACTAATTAATATACATTGATTTTGTATTATAAAACTTTACTGAATTCATTGATCAGATCTAGGAGCTTTTGGCATGAGTCTTTACGGTTTTCTAGGTATATGATCATATAATTGGTGAACAGTGAGTTTGACTTCCTCTTTACTGATTTGGATGCCCTTTTTATTTCTTTCTCTTGTCTGACTGCTCTGGTTACGCCTTCCAGTACAATGTTGAATAGAAGTGGTGAATGTGGGCATCCTTGTCTTATTCCATGTCTGAGGAGGAATGTGTTCAACTTTTTCCTGTTCAGTATATTGGCTGTGGATTTGTCATAGATGGCTTTTGTTACCTTGAGGTATGTCCCTTCTGTTCCAATTTTGCTGAGAGTTTTAATCATAAAGGGATGCTGGATTTTGTCACGTGCCTTTTCTGCATCTATTGAAATAATCATATGATTTTTGTTTTTAATTCTATTTCTATGATGCATCACATTTATTGACTTGTGTATGTTAAACCATTTCTGCATCCCTGGTCTGAAACTCGCTTGATCATGGGGGATTATCTTTTTGATATGTTCTTTGATTCGGTTAGCCATTAATAGTATTTTGTTGAGGATTTTTGCATCTATGTTCATCAGAGATACTGATCTGTAGTTTCCCTTTTTTTTGTTATGTCCTTTTCTGGCTTTGCTATTAGGGCGATACTGGCCTCCTAGAATGATTTAGGTAGGATTCCCTCTTTACCTTTTGGAATAGTTTAGAGGATGATTGGTGTAATTCTTCTTTGAATGCCTTCTAGAATTCAGCTGTGAATACATCTGATCCTGGACTTTTGTTTGTTGACAATTTTTAAGTTACTGTTTCAATCTTGCTACTTGTTACTGGTCTCCTCAGAGTTCCTATTCTTTCTGATTTAATCTAGGAGGGTTGTATATTTCCAGGAATTTATTCATCTCCTCTAGATTTTCTAGTTTGTGTGCATAAAAGTGTTCATAGTAGCCTTGAATGATCTTTTGCATTTCTGTGGTATCAGTTGTAATATCTCCCATTTCATTTCTAATTGAGCTTATTTGGATCTTCTCTCTTCTTGGTTAATCTCACTAATGGTCTATCAATTTCGTTTATCTTTTCAAAGAACCAGCTTTTTATTTCATTTATCTTTTGCATTTTTTTTGTTTCCATTTCATTTAATTCTGCTTTGATCTTGGTTATTTCTTTTCTTCTGCTAAATTTGGGTTTGGTTTGTTCCAGTTTCTCTAGTCCCTTGAGGTGTCGGCTTAGATTGTCTATTTATGCTCTTTCAGACTTTTAGATGTCGGCATTTAATGCCATGAACTTTCATCTTAGTACCGCTTTTGCTGTATTCCAAAAGTTTATACATATTGTGTTACTATTATCATTCAGTTCAAAACATTTTTAAATTTCCATCTTGATTTCATTGTTGACTCAAGGATAATTCAGGAGCAGATTTTTAAATTTCCATGTATTTGTATAGCTTTGAAAGTTTCTTTTGGAGTTAATTTCCAGTTTTATTCCTCTGTGGTCTGAGAGATACTTGATATATTTTTGATTTTTCTAAGTTTATTGAGACTTGTTTTGTGGCCTCTCATATGGTCTGTCTTGGAGAATGTTCCATGTGCTATTAAAAAGAATGTATATTCTGCACTTGTTGGGTAGAATGTTCTGCAAATATCTGTTAAGTTTATTTGTTCTAGGGTATAACTTAAGTCCATTGTTTCTTTGTTGACTTTCTGTTTTGATGACCTGTCTAGTGCTGTCAGTGGAGCATTGAATTACCCCTCCAGTATTGTGTTGTCATCATTTCTTAGGTGGTCTAGTAATAATTGTTTTATACATTTGGAAACTCCGGTGTTAGGTGAATGTATATTTAGGATTGTGATATTTTATTGTTGGACTCATCCTTTAATCATCATATAATATCCCTTTTTTTTTTTTAAACTGTTGTTGCTTTAAAGTCTGTTTGGTCTGATATAAGAATAGGTACTCCTGCTTGCTTTTGGTGTCCGTTTGCATGAAGCATCTTTTTCCACCCCTTTACCTAAAGTTTATGGGAGTCCTTATGCATTAGGTGAATCTTTTGAAGACAACAGATGGTTGGCAGATTTTTATGCATTCTGCCATTCTGTCGATTTTAAGTGGAGCATTTAAACCATTTACATTCGATGTTAGTATTGAGATGTGAGGTACTGTTTTATTCATCATGTTAGTTGTTGCCTGAATACCTTTTTTCCCCCATTGTATTATTGTTTTATAGGCCCTGTGAGATTTATGCTTAAAGGCGGTCCTATTTTGGCATAATTTGAAGTTTTGTTTCAAGATTTAGAACTCCCTTTTAGCATTTCTTGTAGCTCTGGCTTGGTAGTGGCTAATTCTCTTAGCATTGTTTGTCTGAAAAAGACTTTATCTCTCCTTCATTTATGAAGCTTAGTTTTGTTGGAAACGAAATTCTTGGCTGGCAATTATTTTGTTTCAGGAGGCTAAAGATAGGACCCCAATCTCTTCTGGCTTATCGGGTTTCTGCTGAGAAGTCTGCTAGGTTATCCTTTATAGGTTACCTGATGCTTTTAACTCACAGTTTTTAAGATTGTTTCCTTTGTCTTGACTTTAGATAACCTGGTGACTATGTGCCTAGGTGATTATCTTTTTGCAATGAATTTTCCAGGTGTTCTTTGAGCTTCTTGTATTTAGATGTCTAGATCTCTCTCTAGTAAGACCGGACACGTTTTCCTTGATTATTGCCTCAAAATGAGTTTTCCAAATTTAGATTTCACTTCTTCCTCAGGAACACCAATTATTCTTAGATATGGGCATTTAACATAATCCCAAATTTCTTGGAGGTTTGGTTCATTTTTTTAAATTCTTTTTTTGTGGTGGGGGGGAGGACAGAGTCTTGCTCTGTCACCCAGGCTGGAGGACAGTAGTGTGATCTTGGCTCACTGCAACGTCCACCTCCTGAATTCAAGCAATTCTCCTGCCTCAGCCTCCTGAATAGCTGGAGTTACAGGGATACACCACCATACCCAGGTAATTTTTGTATTTTTAGTATAGATGGGGTTTCACTATGTTGGCCAGGCTGGTCTTGAACTCCTGACCTCAGATGATCCACTCACCTTCACCTCCCAAAGTGCTGGGATTAAAGGTGTGAGCCACCGTGCCCTGCCTAAAATTTTTTTTCTTTGCCTTTGTCTGATCGAGTTAATTTGAAAACCTTGCCTTCAAGCTCTGAAGTTCTTTATTCTACTTGTTTTAGTCTATTGTTGACAATTTGCAGTGCCTTTTGTATTTCTCTAAGCGTGTCTTTTATTTCCAGAAGTTGCGATTGTGTTTTCTTTTTTTTTTTTTAGAGAGAAAGAAAGAGGAAGATATTTTAGAAAAGGAGAGAGAAAGAAATAGCAAAAGAAAGAAAGAAAAAAAAAGAATGAAAGAGAGAAAGAGAAAGAGGAAGAGAAAGAGGGAGAGAGAACGGGATTCTTGTTTTATTGCCCAGGCTAGAATACAGTCTAAAAATGGGTATTAAAAACCTCTTTTATGCCAATAATTGTGCTTAACAATGGAGACAGGAAGGAATAGGGGATGAAAATAACAAATAAGCAGACAACCAATATTTTATTTAAATCTGTGAAATGCTAGGCAATTGCTACGGAGTGATTTACTTCCAATTATGTGGTCACTTTTAAAATAGGTATAATGTGATGCTGAGAAAAATGTATGTTTTGTGGATTCGTGGGAGGAGAGTTCTGTAAATATTCGTTAAGTCTAGTTGTTCCAGGTCTGAGTTCAAGTCCTGGATATCCTTGTTGATTTTCTGTCTCGTTGATCTATGTAATATTGACAGTGTAGTGTTAAAGTCTCCCACTATTATTGTGTGGGAGTCTAAGTCTCTTTGTAAGTCATTAAGAACTTGCCCTATGTATCTGGGTGCTCCTGTAATGGGTGTTTATATATTTAGGATCGTTAACTCTTCTTGTCGGATTGATCCTTTCACCACCATGTAATGTCCCTCTTTGTTTCTTGTGTTCTTTGTTGCTTTAAAGTCTATTTTA
>PVKP010013471.1:43256-55489 GCA_004027715.1 Plecturocebus donacophilus | reverse complement strand
CTCCCCTCTATCCCCCCACCACGCCCAGCGCCCCCCACTGCTCCTCAGGTGGGACTTTCCCGGCTGCTGCTCAGGGGCCTTTGCACCCGCCGCACCCATGCCCTTCCTGCAGATGGCGCGCTCGGCTGCTCCTATCGTCCACGGTGCTCTCATGGAGCCTGGGGTACCAATCAGGGCCCCGTCAGGAGGCAGACCCCCCAGCTCTCACAGAGGAGTAGGCTTGCTCACCAGCTAGACTGTGTGACCTTGCAGAGCTGTTTGCTCTCCAGGTGTCACGGGGCAGGGCGCAGGCCTCACGCACCCCAGGGTTGAGGGAGCAGCGGGGAAAGCGGGAATTCCTGAAGCTCGGAAGCCGGAGGAGGGTCCCGGGCCTGGGACGCAGCGCCTGGAAGCCGCAGGCTCAGGCCGGGCCATCAGGCCGGTCCTTTGAGTGTGGGGAAAGGCGCAGCCACAGGGAGGCCGGGGCGGAGGAGGGCTGGGCTGGGCGCTGGGACCCTGGGTGCACGGGCCGCTCCCGACCTCCCGCGCCCCCTGCGGCTGCTCCCTCGCGCCCCCCACCGGCCATGCTAACCCGGAGTCGGCTGAGCTCCGCAGGGTCCCGGAGGTTGAGGCCGGAAGAGACAACATCCTTCATAACTGGCCACCCAGGGTCTCTGCTCTTTCCCTGCTTGATTTGTCTTGGCATGCATGGGAGACATACTTCAGATGTTCACGGTCTGCCTCCCAGGGCTGGGTGCAAGATCCCGGCTGTTTCATCCTAGTGGCTGTAGCACCTAGGGCCACGCTTGGCACAGCCCCATACACGTTTGCTGAATGAATTAACAGACTCCATCGGTACATCAGAGACTTTCCGTGGGAAGAGGTATGCCCTGGATTTTGCAGGAGCAGCTCGCTGGGGCGGATGTGTTGTTCCTGCAGACAATAGCTCATAGAACAAACATCATTAGCAGGTGGAGTCCTGCTTTGTACCCCTTGGCCTGTGTGGGTCGGAATTGGTCTGCGGCAAACGCAGTTTGCAGGGAGAACACTCAAGGGTATCTACTTGTTTGGGGATGATTCTCTAAAAGGCATTGTCAGGTACAAAGCCAGGGCTTGACAAACTCGCCCAAAAATTTCCTTCCCAGTCAGGACATTTTAAAATTGGATCAACTTAACTGGTTTGGGTTAAATTTAAACTTGAAATTTTCACTCTTTAAAATACTTTAGGCAATTAAAGTTTCAGTTGACATTTTTTAGGAGTCTTTTTTTTTTTTTTCCCCTCCCCTGGTAGGCTTTGGCGAACTCTGGTAAAATTAGAACATGAAGAATGGCCTTGCCCTTTTCTCTGCCTGACTTGCTTCTATAGGATTTTGAAACATCAAATATTGAAGAATTGTGCGTTTAAGAACTTATTACCAGCACTGATGAAACTTATTTAGAGCTTATTGAGAAGATGATGTTTGTAAAATAAAACAGCGTGGGCCCTAGGTGGAGAATGACTTAAAACTAAGACCACGTTCCAAGAGGTGGTATAATCACATGTGGAAATACACATGGCCTTCTACTTATAATGGCAGCTGGCAGAAGAGGGAGGGAAGCCTGGACGATTCTAGGCTTCAGCCCCCTTTCTTTACTGCCGAATGCTAAGATCCATGCTAGGTACCCGTGTCAGAGCGATGCAGCTTCTCAGTAGGTGTGAAGGTAGTTCAGATCCAGAAGGCTGGAGACTTCTAATTGCTGTCTCAGTCAAGATCAGTCTTGAGGGAGTGAATGAGGGTGCCATGCCCTGCGTCATGGGCCAGGGCCTTTCCAGAGAGGTAGGAAGGGGGCATTCCTGCGCTCCAGGGGATAGAGGGCTGGGTTACTTTTCTAACTTACCTATCCATCCCCAAACATGCAGAAGGAGTGAACGGAGGGCGCCCACGTGCCTGCCACTCAGCGGTGACCGGGCAGCATTTCGCTGTATCTGTCTCATCCGTCCCTACTCCCTTTTTCTTTTTCTGGAGTATTTTAAAGCAAATATTATATATTATGTCATTTCTCCTTACAAACTTCAGTATGCATCTCAAAATACCAATTTCACTCCTAGCGAAACAAAATATTCAATATTGTGTCATACCCACCCTCACTCAAATTTCCCCGGCAAGCCAAAAAAAAAAAGTCCCTTTAGAGTTTCAGGATGCAGGCAAGGCCCATTCCTTGCATTTGGGGATGGTGTTATCAAGTCTCTTCAGTGCTCGGTCTCTGCGTCTTCGTCACCGGCTTGTTGGAAAGGTTGGGCCGGCCGTCCAAGGACGCCCTATTCCGGGTTTGTCTGAACGCTTCCTGCGACCCCATTTCGCTCCTCTCTCGTTTCCCATAGACAAGAAGTTAGGTCTCGGGGATTGATGTTGCTCCAGATTGAATCTTTATTCTTTTCTTTTTCCTAAGAACACTTCATAGGGACGTCGACCATGTCCCATCAGGAGGCACCTCATGGCCAGCTGTTTGGTTTTTTGGATATTGATCAATGTATTCAGGTCATCATTTCTTTATCAACAGCCTGTGTCGTTACAAAATTTCCCACCAACCTTACACTGTATGAGTTTGCTAAACTTTTGATGATCATGGGCTAAATCAGTTACTACAGTTACCACATAATGGTGACTACCCTCATTGTTAGGGATTCAACATGGTGACTTTCTAACTTTCAGTTGTGATGATCTGAAATCCAGCTCATACTGGAAAGGCAGGAAAATGCTTAATTATTTCTCTTTAATTCTCCCTTTTTAGAATGTGCTGGTGCCCTAGAAACCTCCATTGGTATCCAAAGCGTTTTTGCTTTATTTTTGTCTCCTCTTTATTTTTAGTTTTACTTCCTGTCCTAGATCGGTAATCAGCCATTTCTCCAAGAAACGCTGGTTCCTTTTAGTGGTGAATGGTGTTGGATCATGCAAACTGCTGTAAGGGGGTGCCTATTATTATCACCTGGTTGTCATTGCTTGTGGCATTTTCAGTAGACAGCTATAAAAATATTTTAAAAAGAAGAAAATTAAATTTAAATTGACATTCTCAGTTCAAATATAAGATTTTAGAGTTTTTCCTCCTTGAACGTTATGCTTATGTTTCATTTCTCTTGCATTGAAAATCTTGGTTCCTAATGACTTTAGTATAATTACTTCTTTACTTATCCTACAATACACATATAATAGTTCAAAAATAACAATACCAATCTTATCACTAGCCATGTGACTACTAAATGAAGTTTACGATTTCTTTGAGTTCTTTTTGTACTTAGAATAGATCTGCTGCGAGTGTGCAGTAATACTGTCGAAGGTCAGTTGGGGTCGTTTTTCTCTGTGTGGGTATGTTACTAACTAACTTGAGAAATAATTAGGTCCATTTGTTGCCATTTTTTTTCTACTTACATATTGTTTTTTAAATTTAATTTGTAAAAAGCATTTACATATCTCAAAGCCAAAACCATATGACAATGTACATTCAGAAATAACCACATTTGATACAATATAATTGTAAAAATGGAGAATTAAAGAGAAATAATTAAGCGTTTTCCTGACTTTACGGTATGAACTAGATTTGATTTCAGAAAACCGTAATTGAAATAGTTAGAAAGTCACCATGTTGCAATTTCTTTTCTTCTTTCTCTTTTCTCTTTCTTTCTTTTTCTCTTTCTTTTTTTCTCTCTCTTTCTTTCCTTCCTTCTTTGTTTCTTCCTTTCTTTCTTCTTTCTTTCTTTTCCTCCCCCCTCCCTCCCTCCCTCCCTTCTTTCCTTCTTTTCTTTTTTTTTTTTTTGAGATGGAGTCTCCCTCTGTTTCCCGGGCTGGAGTGCAACGGTGCGATCTCAGCTCACTGCAATCTCTGCCTCCCGGGTTCAGCCTCCTGAGTAGCTGGGATCACAGGCACACGCTGCCATGCCTGGCTAATATATATATATATATATATATATATATATATATATATATATATACATACATATATTGTATTTTACTAGAGACAGGGTTTTACTGTGTTGTCCAGGCTACTCCTGAGCTCAGGCAATCCATCTGCCTTAGCCTCTCAAAGAGTTAGGATTATAGGCTGAGCCACCACGCCTGGCCATTATGTTGCAATTTCTAATGATGAATGTATTCACTGTAATGTGATCACTGAAGGAGCAGCTGATCAGACAATGATCGTCAAAGCTGAGTAACTCGTGGAGTGAAAGGTTGACAGGGAGTATACATTCAGAAATACTACAATTAATACAGCACTCCATTTCTAACATTGTTTCCTCTACTCTGTTCTAGCCTCTCTCATCAATTACCACTTTCATTCTAGTTTTTTCTTCCACGTTATTTTTCTGAAAATATAAACAAATAGGAATCTATGAGTTACTATTCCACCTTCCTTCTCATACAAAAGCTAGCACACCTATACACTGCTCTACATTAGGCATTCTTGACTTGATGTTATGGCTTGGAAAGCCTGTATCAGTGTATAAAGATTTCCTCTTTACAGTACGTCACCATGTATTAGTATACTAGAGCTTTTCCTGACAGTCCCAACATTTGGGTTGTTTCTAGTCACTTGCTATTAAAGACAATGCCAAGTCTATTAAACTGGTGCATATAGTATTACATATTTTTGAAATGTAACTTTGGGATAGATCTCTAGGAGTGAGAAAGCTGGGTTAAAGAGGAAATGCATATGCAATTTTGCTAGATATCACCACATTCCTCTGAATAGGGGTCAGAGTATTTTATCATCAACGATATACAAGATTGTTTTCCCCACAGTCTTGTCAACGGGGTATATTGTCGAACTTTTGGATTTTTGTCCATTTGTTGGGTGAGAATTGTTACACAGTTTTTTATTTGCACTTGTCTTATTATGAGTGAAACTAACCATCTGTTTGTATGCTTACAGGCTGTTGACTACTTTATCTGTGAACTCTGTTGCTACTATTTTCCTATTTCTAATTGTGTTGTATTTTTTCTTCTTAATTTGTAAAACATGTATATACGGGCTGGGTGCAGTGACTCATACCTGTAATCCCAGCACTTTGGGAGGCCAAGGCAGGATTGCTTGATCCCAGGAGTTTAAGACCACCTGGGTAACACAGTGAGACCCTATCTCTACAAAAAAGAAAGAAAGAAAGAAAGAAAAAATTAGCTAGACATGGTGGTACATGCCTGTATTCCCAGCTACTTGGGAGGCTGAGGTGGGAGGATAAACTGAGCCCAGGGAGGTTGAGGCTGCAGTGAGCCGCAGTCAATGCCACTGCGCTCCAGCTTGGGTGACAGAGTAAGACCCCATCTGAAACAAAATAATACATGTATATGTGCACAATATTAGCCTGACTGAAATCCTTTAAGAGAAGATATGTCTAAATTCGAGTTGCTTGAATGTTTACTGTGACATATTTCCTTCTACTGCCACAACCAGTTGATACAGTCTGCCGTACATGTTGGAGCTTCTCTATCTTTTCTGTTTCTTATCTTCAGTTCCTATTTATCTTATGTTTATCTCTCTGTGCTCATTCTAGATAATTTCTTCAAGTTCATCTTCCAGTTCATTAATTCTCTCTTCAGTAGTTTTGAATCTGCATTTTAACATTTTCATTTAGTTCTCAGTTTCAAGAACTATAAGCACTTTGATGTTGTTCATTTTCAAATCTGCCTGTTCTTTTATATATAGTAATGTATGTTGTGATTTTTTTGCTTAATTCTTTAATTTCTTTAATCATCTTAGTTGTCCTTATTTTATAGCCATTTTTGTTCTTTTGTTTCTCATCTTTCTCTTTATTTTATCTACTGATTCTCTCATGGTAAACTGTTTTCAGTGTTTTTAAAATTTTTGAATTATAAACCGACTTTCACCCAACCATGAAAATGTGAGAATTCTGTGTAGTCTGTATTGAGAAAATTTCTCTCCAGAGAAGCTTTGCATGTGCCACTTCCAAGCACTCCAAGGGTATCACCAGCCAGAAACCCATTTTTGTGTTAATTTCTTAGCATCAAAATTTCTCAAACCAAGTGGGTAGTACATATTTGAATCTCCATTGCCCATAAGGGCATATTTATGGGTAAAAATTTTCAGAGATTTTCGTTTCCCTGTCGAGCTCAGGCTCGCACACAAGCTTCCTTACGATCTTCCTGAGCTAATGCCTGTTATTTTTTCTAATCTATAACTGAGATTTCAGGCCTTCCATGGTCCTGGGTGGTAGTCTCCATTCTGATGCCCTGCTTCACAAGGTTGCTAAGCCTTGTCTGTAATTCCTGCCTGGCCAGTGCCCCAGTTTACTGGGATTGCTGCCCTCACTCAGGACTGCTACAAATGCGTGCACACTCTTCCCACTGTCTTTCTGTTGGTCTTCCTGCAGGGCCTCTGGAAATCTCCCTCCTTCCTCCCTGATGGTCTCAGGCGGTGCTTGTCATCGTGCCTACTTTAGTCAGTAATAAAATGTCTTGTTGAGCTTCTCAACTGACACTGCCTCTGGCTCAAATTAACTTTAATTAAATTAATGAATTAATTTTCTGAGACAGGTTCTTGCTCTGTTACTCAGGCTGGAGTGCAGTGGCACAATCATGGCTCACTGCAGCCTTGACCTCCTGGTCTCAAGAGGTCCTTCCCCCTCAGCCTCCTGAGTAGTTAGGACTACAGGCGTGCACTACTGCCCCCAACTAAGTTTTGTATTTTTAGTAGAGATGGGATTTTGCCATGTTGCCCAGGCAGGTCTTGAACTTCAGGGCTTAAGCCATACCCCCACCTCGGCCTCTTAAAGGGAGGGCCAGGGGCCTTCAAATTATCTTTACGATGAAATAGAAAAAAATCCAACACTTAGGATCAGCATCCAGAAAGACATTCAAAGTCTAAAGCCCATTTTCCAGTGGCAAAATGCATCAAAAATTGGAAGGATGTGTGGGGTGTCAGGCTGAAGGGGATTGGGATGTCTCTGCACCTGCCTGCAGAGAGCCACGTACATTATTAGCCGTGGATTTTAAAAGCTCTATAAAGCAGCTCCTTATTGACAAGAATATCATTTTCTATTAGAGTCTGCATCTTCACCCTCTACTTGGAAGCACCTTTTATGTTCCTGAAAAAGCACCATGCTCAGTTCCTCTGCCCACTGCCTGGTTGTCTGCTCTTGGCTGTCCACTGAGCACCTCTGAGTCGTTTCCATAAAGTACACAGACTACATGTTAGCCTATCTTCAAGGACATAGCCACGGCTTTGAAAGCTAAAATTAAATGTAAACTGACCTGCACATTTATTGTTTGAGGTTAGTGTGATCTTGATTCAAAAACCCGCTAAGGACAATACAAGAAAATAAATCACAGTTCCATTTCACTCTCAAAAATTCCAAATAAAATATTGGCTAACAGAATCCACAGCGGATATAAAAAGTAATAATACATTATGTTCATGTAGGAGTTATTTCAGCAATGCACGGCTAGTTCAGGATCAGAAATATCAGTGTACTCCAGCAGAGAAAAATAGTATCAGTAAATGCAGTCAACGTATTTCACCAAGCTGACTCACAACTTATAATTTAAAATTCTCAAAACACCCCCTTCCAACAAGCCTAGCCATTGAAGGGGTCTTCCGAAAATTGAGAAACAGTATGGATTACAACAGAAGCCTACAGTCACATCATAGCCAATGGAAAAAAGTGTGATCGATTCTCATTAGGATCTGGAATAAGAAAAGGAGGCCAGCTTCCACCTCCCACGACCTTAACACTGGTGGTCTTGGTTAATAGTTACTAAGGGGTTCCGAAAAATTAAAACAAAATTAAACAAAACCTCCACGGACGACAAGGAAAAGCATTCTGGCTTTCATATGATTTCACAATTCATTTACCCCACAATCCGAGCATAGTCTCTTTTGAGGCCCGGATGCTGTCTGATGTTTTTAAGAATCTGCGGGACAGCACCTAGCGTACAGGTTGGCGGCAGGTACCACTCTGCAAAAGGGGGATCCTGTCTGTGCTATGCGGCGGCAAAGATGACAGAGATCCACACGGGGAACGGCCGTACACACTGCTGGAGCAGCGCTCATTTTGGCGTTCTCTTCCGGGACCCCCTCCACCCCATGGTGCAGGACCCCAGGGTCCCAGCGCCTGGCCCAGGCCCCAGGCCCAGCAGGCCCCGCGCGCGAGCCGCCGTCCTCGCGCCAGCCAGCAGGTGGCGCTCGGGCTCCACGGCCGGAGTCGGGCAGCGCGGCTCGCGCCGCGGGAAGTCGCCTCCGAGTGGGGCCGCCGCGCCTCGAAGGCGGCTACCCGGGGTCCCGGGGCCAACGTCGCCGACGTGCCTGGCAGGGGCTCGAAAGGGACCGGCCCGCCCCTCGGTCCCGCCCGCACTGCTTCCGTCCGGGGACGATTCCCAGGGCCATCGAGCGGTCCCCGCGGCTGCGGGGCGACCTAGGTAGGGGCTGGCGTCTGCGACCCTGCGGGAGGCGAGGCCGGGGTCGGGCGGGACCGGGCCGCGCTTCCCGCTCCGCCGCGCAGGGGTCAGCCGGGCCTGCGGCTGGCGACAGGTGGCGGGGACCTCGGGGCCAGGTCCACGGGGAGCCTGCGGAGGGGGAGCGGGCCCCTCGGCCCCCGGAGCGTCGTTGGCGTGTGATTATCAACAACAGCGACGGCCCCGCGCTGGCCCCGCAGAGGCCGGTCCCCGCGCGAGTCCTCAGGGCGACCCCCGCTCCACGGCCGCCGCCCTCCTCCAGCGTCGGCGCCCGAGGAGACCGATCGGGGTCAGGGCGGGGGGACGCACGGACTCCTCCGTGGCGCCGCCGGAACACCTGCTTGGCCCCAGGTGAGCCCCAGGTGGGCCCCAGGTGAGCCGCTGCCCCGCCCGAGCCCGTTCCTCCCGGTTAGCGTCCGCCTGGGACCCGCTTCCGGAGCCTCCCAGCCCACCTCGCGCCCCGGGACGGAGCAGCGCGGGTCAGTCCCCAGCACGTGGCCGCCCGCGGTCTCTGGCGGGGACGGGCTTCTGCCCTCTGCCTCTTCCTTCCTGTCCAGGGTGGCAGTCAGGGCGGGTGGCGATTTAAAAGTCCGAGAAAGCGCGCCGGCCCACCCCGTCTTGGGAGCCCTGGGGGCGAGTGGGGTTGGGGGTTCCAGGTGTTGAGGTAGGCGAAGCCAAGCAGGCGTCAGGAGCCAGGCCGGTGACAGCTTAGTTCTCCGGGCCAACAGTGACCCTCAGGTGTTCCTGCTTTCCCTCAAATCTGAAATCACGTTCTGAATTCTGTGCGCCTCTTTCCTTCTCCCGATTTACTTTCATTTACTCCAGAGAAGCGTTTTCACGCCCACCCAGACAGGTAGTCCTGCACACTCCCAGTACTCACAATCACAACTCATTCTTGGCTTTAAACTCAGCCCTAAAGCACACAACCCAGCTTCCCTTCAGGACTCAGAGGCCCTTCTGTGCCCAAAGCCTCCCCAGTCCCCGTCGACTCAGCCCTCTGCCTGACCACACATCTGATAAGGAGATCTCTGTACACAAGCAAAGGCTCCAGGAGTGGAGGTGGGGGGGTGAGGGAGAAGGGGATAAAGAAAAGTGTGTGTGTGTGTGTGTGTGTGTGTGTGTGTGTGTGTGTGTGTGAGAGAGAGAGAGAGAGAGAGAGAGAGAACAAATGCCAGAGATCTTACAAACCACTCGGAATTCAGGTACTGACTTCAGACATGTTTTATTATAATCGTATACAGTCTACATAAATTTGAACTTGTATTTATTTCGGTTGAGTTATAACATAGCATAATAAAAATCAAAGCACTGGTCCTCTGAAATAAAGCAGGCAATCACCATTCAATAAACACACTTGATTTATTTTGTATAAAAGGGTTAAGTTTACAACTAAACTTTTATAAAAAGTTTAGCATGAATAAGTACATCATTACACTTTTTAATGCAGAAATAGACATCTCTGCCACTATACAAGAAAACTCTAATTAAAGAGTTCACAAGGTTTCACTCAATAGATATATTTATATATAAATATATACACAGCATTCAGTAGGCTTGTGTCAAAAAGGTAATTTCTGACCAAAAGACTTCATTTAAGTGACTGAATACTGGATCCTTCTGGTATTCACGCTCCACCTTTGAAAAAAGGCAAAGTCTGCTTAGATTGGGCAATTCCTTGTGATTTTAACGTTTTCGCTCCCCATGGTGGGAATAGTATATAAAGAAAACCTTCCAACTGCAGAAAGGGCATTAAAAGTCTTTTTCATAAATAACGAATATCACAGTCCAGGTCAGAGAACACCCTGGGAAGATGATCATTCTTAGTTTTCCTTCCATTTTTTTTTTCTTTTTAAAAAGGTCCATTCGAGTTGTCCTCCTTGCGAAATGGTTGAAAAATAAGTTCAGCACTTAAAAGATTCTGTGGATTTGTTGTTGTTGTTGTTGTGCAAAGAAAAAAAAAGTCATGACCACCTGCAAAAGATTGGGAGAGAAAGGCATGTTTAAGAGAATGTAACCTAAGGGCAGAGGCGGGCAGACTGGCGCCGGGAGGAAGCCACAGTTTGAACATTTAACCAAACACTCAAAGATTGGGCAAACCCTGGCGTCCAGATGCAACACACACACTCGCCTCGACAGCACAAATTAAACATTCAAATAGCAGAGACTCAAGAGAAAAACTTCCCAACTCAATCTCCCATTTGGATCTCCAACAGGCGCCAGTCCGCTGCTTGTAACAATTATTTGATTGAAAACAGCCCTTTAGTTAACAGACAGGGAAGTCCGGGATCCCACATCACAGGCTCTAAGGCACAGGGTAGCAGTCCTGTGCTAGCCCAGAGAATCCCAGAGGACTCCGGTTTTAGGGGAGAGGATCACTGTGGAATTTGTAGCGATAAGATTAATTACAGCGGAGGTTAGTACTTCGTAGTACCAGAGGATCGTAGGAAGGGCCGGTACACACGTTCCTCGGCCGCCTTCGTAGTAAGTTATTGGCATCATTTCCTTTTAAAGGAAACGCTCTGTGATCTCGAGTACCCGGAGCTACAAGCTCCTTAACGTCTAGTGAGAATGTAGTACGGATAACACCGCGAAGTAAGCATGCACTTAGCAAATCAGACATTTCACGGATACACAGGCACCCTCTCACAAGCAACAGCACACGCGCGCACGCACACACACGAGGGGCAGTTTACCCACGGGTGGCACAGGCAAACACTCACCGCATATTCAGCCACACAGTGCCTTGCTGTCATTTGACATTAACTCAGAAGGGAATTCAGAAGCCTGGAGAGAAAGAGGATAAAGGGTACGAGGTTAAGACAACGTTAAGCAGAAAGAGCTTTTCTGTTGTTGTTGAAGTAGTCCACAGACCAGCAAATTCCTTTAAACACGTTTATGGTAACAATTCAGATTCAAAGACAGATGCATTCACATGTCAGAACTTATAGCAATTTCACGCACGGCTCAGTCTACAGCAGCGTTTTAAGAAAATAAAGTTAAATCGCTCCTGCGAAAGTCACCGTCTGGGCTCCGGGTCTTCTAGTGACAGCCCAGGCGACCGCGGGAGTGTGCGGCGGCGGCGGGGCGCGGGCCCCGGGCAGGGCTTACCTGCAGGGACAGGATGCTGATGTCCGTGTTGAGGGTGGTCAGCGGCGTCCGGGACGCCTGGTTCTGCCCGGGTCTCTGGTGATGCAGGCTGACAATAGTGGGATGCGAGTCCAGGGCGATCTGCAGGTCCAAGATGTAGTCGATGAC
This sequence comes from Plecturocebus donacophilus, assembly GCA_004027715.1. NCBI lineage: Eukaryota > Metazoa > Chordata > Mammalia > Primates > Pitheciidae > Plecturocebus > Plecturocebus donacophilus. The sequence goes on along the minus strand of PVKP010013471.1, from coordinate 43,814 downwards.
GTGCTGCAGGATTTCCATCTTGCTCACCTTCTTGTTCTGGGGGATACTGGGCACCAGCTCCTTGAGCTTGGAGTAGCAGTCGTTCATGTTGTACAGCAGGCTCATCGGGTCGTCCACCGGGGTTTTGCTCCGGGAGATGCCCAGGCTGTGGTCCGACAGGCTGCTTTTCCTCACGGACCTCACGGGACTGAAGGCTTTCATGCTGACCGCGAGGAAGGCGAGACCGGGAGGGAGCTGGCTGCCCTGAAGCTCAGGCCGCCGCCGCCTGCTGAGCTAGCTGCGCTTGGCACCGGGCTCGGCTCAGAATGAAGCCCGAGCCCGGCGGGGCGGCCTTTATTAGCACTCGCCGGGGCCACACGCTCGGGCTTCCCTTCGTCCCCATTGGCGGAAGGCGGCGCGTCCATCAAGCCGAGCGGGCGCTTCCATTGGCGGGCGCGGGCGCGGGGCGAGGGCTCGGTTCTTCCGCGTTCGCAGCCAATCCCCGCGGGGTGGGCGGGGCGCGAGCCCAGCTGGGGTGGTAAATAGAGTACAGTACAGACAGCGCGGGGCGGGGGGGGG
>PVKP010013471.1:0-43156 GCA_004027715.1 Plecturocebus donacophilus | reverse complement strand
GGAAGCCTCAGTTCACGCAACCCCTCGGAGAGAGCCTGAGGAAAGACAGCGTTTCAGAAGAAAGTGAAAACGCAAATGAGTGGCCACTGAAGAGCCGCGTTTGTGGAGTGAGTTCGTCTCTTCAGGTGAGGAGAAGTGACGTTCACAGAACAAACCGCCCGCGCGCCTCGGACGACCCGTGTGGTGCGGGCTTCTGCGACCCGGAGCAGCGGGAGGCGTCGGTGTGGACGCCGGAGCCTGAGCGCGGTGGGACGTGCGGCCTCGCGGTCGGCGCCGAGGACCCTCCGGGCGGGGCGCTCTCAGGGCTCCTGTCCAAGGAGGACGCCACGCTAAGGGAATGACCGTGTTAATCGGAAACCATTGGGACAATCTGCACACAAACTCACTTACACACGCTGCCCGTGAAAGGCCGCCGGTCTGTGCCCTTCAGAGGAGGTGGCAAAGTAATGTGATTAATTAAGTACGAACTGTCATTTCTGGTGTCACATTCCAGCACCTAGAGGAGTTCCAAAGCGTTGTGACTGATAGGTGGCCCCAGCCATTAATTGACATCTTCGCACTTTTTAAGGAAAAAAAATATTCCGTCATGTATGAGGTTTGGAATTTTTTCAGCGCTAGTACTCAACAGAGGTGCGGGTATTTTTTTTTTTTTTTGGCTGAAAATCTTTAAGACTTCTTTTGGTCTAATTTTTTTAAAAGTTTGCAGCTATTTACTCAAATACCTTGTTAATTCTCACATAATTCTAGCTTATCTAGAATTCTGTCTTGACCACACTATGTCAGTTTTGTGTTTTGAAAATCATATTTTCTCTAAAAAACAGTAAACTAGACAACCCCAGGAAAGGCAATGTTCAAATCTTACTTTCTGCCTCAGTCTACCTCCTCTGCATTTAAGAAAGAGGAAGGGGCAAGCCTACAGGCTGAAAGAAAAGCTCAATAACGGGAAACAGTTTCTTCCTTCAGTTAATGATCAGCTTCTCAGCTGGTCTCTGATCTCCACGTGACAGCCATGTCCCCCAAGACGCCTCTCCAGGGAGGCAGAGTGGGTGGCGCTGAGGCGGAGAGCACCTTGGTGACATTGAGTCCCCTCAGTTTGGAGGTGAAGGGTTTCCTGTCCAGCCAGAAATCTGCCTAGGCCCTTCCCAAGGCTCACGATGCTGCCTGCGGCTCCCTCCCTGACAGCGTTGGCTGCACCGCATCTCCTCGGATATTAAGTCTGGAAGTGATTTACTACCCGAGTCCTCCCACAGTTCGAGCCTTTTGATGTACTTTGTGTGCATGTGTTTCTGTCACATACGTGCCACAGTGGAACAGATTTTGTTTTGACACTATTTTGGTTCATGATGTTATACTTTGACTATTTTACAATAATAGCCAATGTAAACAAACATCTTTGGGATTCTCAAATTATTACTTATGATTCTTGGACATTGCAGCTCTTCGATACTGACGCATTCCTCGCTTTTTCCAAGGACACCGTATGTTAACATCCGTGCCAGCCTCATTATCCCCACAGCCAGGCTCTGGGCTGGGCGGTAATGAGCATTGTGCGGTTTCACTTTATACTTTGCAAAGTTAAGGCAGTGCCTTCTCCCATGATCATTTCTGTACCCTGATGTAGAAAAATGGCTAAATATGGTTAAAGTTTTCTGGTGTCTCTTTCTTTAGCTGCCATGTCAGAGTCCAGTCTGCCTGGCTGTGCTGAAGATTCTGTTGGCACGCTACCCAGTTTTACATTCATTTAAAGATCATTTAAAGGGGATTACGAAGCTGCATAAGTTAATGATTTAAACAAGGCCCAAGTTACTAGTGTGTCTGTTTCAGCACGCCCAATATGAAACCACCTTAAAACTCGTTTTCGCGGGGGAAAATCGTGTTGGAGCACTTTCAGGGTGGGCTTAGGGCACGTCAACATCTGTCCACTGGTGGCTTTGCATTTGAGGCCTCCGAAGTTCAAAGGGCCCCTGCTGCCGGAGCGCCAGATCCGCGGGCGGCGAGAGGGCGTGCAGGGCTTCCGCTGGTGGGCGTTGGTGCGGTTCCCCCTCGATTCCCCAGCGGGACGCCCCCACCCCGTAGCAGCGACAGACCTGGCCGTCCAGTGCCCCCAGCCTGGCTCCAAGGCTCACCCACTCCGCCCCTCGGGCCGGCACCGCCGCAGCTCCCGCGTCAGGGCCCCTTGCGGTCATCAAGCAGCTCCGGCCCGGAGCTCGGCACTGGCCCGGCCGCCTTTGCCACCCCCGCGTGAGGCGCCGCGGGTGGGAGGGGGCGGGAGGAGCCTGCGGGGGCGGAGGTGCGTCTCAAGGTCCTCCCCGCACATCTGGCGCAACGGGGAGCGCTCGCCTTTCTTCCCCCGGTTTTGTTCTCACAGCTGTGTCCATTCCGCCCGTGACCCCGCGAGTGATCCCTGACAGGTGATGAATTGGCGGCGGCGGCGGCGGCGCGCGGGCCAGGCCGCGGCGGGGCCGGAGCCGGAGCCCCGGAGCAGACTCTCTGGCGCCAGGCGCGTGACGCCGCCCATTCACGCCGCCCTGCAGCCTTGTCCTCCCGGCGCCGCTCAGGCGGCTGCCATGGCAACCGCGCCGTCACTCAGCGCGCGCGTCCAGCTGATCAATGCCTGCGAGGCCCGGCAGTCCCAGGCTCGCCCGGCCCGGCCGCCGTCCCGCGCGCACCTGCAGCCGCTGCACGTCTTAAGTTTCGAGTGATTTGGGGAAGGAAGGAGGACCGAGAAGAAAAGAAAAGCGGGGAGGGGGCTGAGGAGGAGAGGGCAGGATGAAGGAAAAAAAGCCGGGAGAGGGAGAAAAGAAATCTTCCTTTTGCAAAAGGGGGCACAATGTGGCTTAGAGGTTGCCAGAGCAAAAGGTTTTGCTTTATTTGTTTTTGCAGCCGAGGCGTTCGGGTTGGGGCTGGCTCGGAGGCAAGGGTGGATGGGGAGAAGGTCACTGTGTTAGCGCATGGCGAGATTTATTCCTTTGAATCATTTCGGTTTCTCGCTGGATGGCTTTGATCCTGGACTCCTAAAAATATTTTTGAAAGACCCCCCTCCCACCCCCGCATCGTCCTACTGCCTAACTCGTCGGAACTCTCCAGGTTGCGCATAAACCATTAGATTTTTTTCTAGAACAGCCACCTTCTCCGCCCTGGGGGAGCCGGGGGGATGTGCAGCCCCAGTGCTCCAGCTCCGCGGAGCCTCCCACGCAGAGCCTACGCGATTCGCTCTCTTATTACCACCACAAAGCGCGGGCCAGACCGAGCCCCTTTATAATGCACCATTTTCGACTGAGAACGTCTTGGCAAGAAACTTCCAAGTCAGCCTGCAAATGCAGACGCCTCCTGGGTCCTGGCTGTATCTCCAGGGAAAGTTCCATTTTAAGAGCCAGATGCCAACATTCCCGGACAGTTTATAGCATCCGGATCCCTCAAGGGTGCTCATCTGCAGTTGAGAGCGTTAGTAGCAGTTATTTATCGTCTGTTCTGGAGAGGGGTTCCTGGACATAAATGTCCCCTACTGGCCCTAAAGCCGGGGGCGGAGGGGGGTGGGGAACGAATGTTCCCGGTCCTGTTATCTGGTTTAGCAACGTTTGTTGTGGTTTTCGAGGAAACGGCATCTGGATTACATAAGGATTCAAGTTTTTGCTTTATTTATTTAATACCTTGGCAAGAGGGAGCCCTTACCCTGAAACCAGATAACCAATTTTGGGTTTAAAACAGCTTTAGATGAGGGCAACGCGAGGGGAAGAAAATGAGCAAAGCCACGAAAAGCAAACAAGGGGATGTTAATTTTTCTCTTTTGGGTTATTTTTTGAAGACCTGCCTAACCTCTTACACTTCTTGTTGCACAGAGCTAGTAAATGGCATTAACGAAGCGTTTCACGGACTACAATGGCCTAACAGTGGCTCCTCCCCTGCCCTGCTAGCATCCGGGCCGTCATTCCTTCCAGGATTCCCGCGCGGTCCTGTGTGCCCAGAGCGCGAGCGCCAGGTAGATGCTTGCAACCTTCTGATTCCCTTTTAGGGACATCATTTTTCAGCTTGGCTCGAAGAAAGCAAAGTTTGGGAAGTTTGGTGGAGGCGCCGATTTAACTACGGGCACTTCAAATATTTTGTTACAAATGCTGTGAAGTGTCCCGATGTGTGGCTGCGTTTAGCTTTCACAAAGGATTTTCCTGTGACTTTTGTTCCGGTCACCAAATTAAAAAAGAAAATTAACTTGAGCAAGAGATAAGGTCTTGTTGGGAAACAATCTCGGGCCGCCCGCGAGCTGGCGGGAGCAGGGCTGGCGTCGCCGAGTCTGCGCCGCCGGGAGGCGCGCGTCTTGGGGCCGGCCACCGCAGGAGCCCGGGTCATGCAGGGACCCCCCTCTATCCGCTGTGCGCTCCCCCCCCCCACCCCCCGCCCCAGAGTGCAGCGCCCGGGCCACCCCCCTCTGCCCACAGGCGTCCGTGGGAATCCGCCCCAGCCAGCGACAAGGGCGGGCTTGTCCGGAATCAAACTGCATCTTAATATTATAATGCGGCACCAAAAGCAAAACCCGAGGCCCCGGCTTGCAGTCCCTAACAAGAAACACATTGTGTGCGCTTTTTCTTTTTTGGCTCAAACCACGTTCGCGCGCCGGCTCCGCAGCAGCGAGCCAAGTCCATGACTTAAGTGAGGAGGAACCCGCCTGCCCTGCACCACGTGCGCTCCCAGCTGGGACAGCCACCCTGCTGCGCCCCGCGCACCCTGTCCCGGTCGCTGGGACCGGCTAGGTCCTGGCCGGGACGCGCTTGTCCTGCGCCTGCGGCGCTTTGGAGCATGAATCTTTCTTGGCCCGGGAGGCAGGCGAGCCCATCGCCCGGGCACTGGAGGCACCCAGGCGGCGCCAGAGCAAGTTGGCTGGTGGACAGATTTGTTTTTTCAGTAGTTCGAACCCCTTCCTTCCCTTGCTATATCTTTAAGGCTTTCACTCCCAGATTCAACCCTCTCCTCATAATAATGACAGTTTGCAGACTTCTCCTTTCCAGTTAGAGGGAGTGCATGCGCGGGTCCTGCAAGACCCCAGCCGCGTGCCTGTCACACGTCACCTCGAACCATTCCGCGGGAGGGGCAAGACCCAGGGCCGCATCTCCAGGAGGGAACCTGGAGACACGGCGGGCGGAGGCGACGTGGAGGGGAAGGCCTCCAGCTGGCGGAGCGCAAAACGTCCTGGTTAGCTCTGCGGGGGTTCTGGACTCTTTCCCGCCTCTTGCCGCTGCCGCTGACACCAGGGCCTCCTCTGTTTAGTCCTAGGACTGCCCTTCAGGACTCCGCAGAAAAGACTGGGTACATTAAGGCGTACATTTAATTTTACCCATCATGCCTGCCTTTCTAGGATTCTGGGTGAAGAATACAGAGACGTTCCATTTCAAAGAAAAAAGGGTGACACAACAGCCCTCTTTAAGGAGAGAGCGTAAACATTCGCTTTAGATAAAAACAACTAATCTTTTACAAGCCTGTGCACGGCGCACCTCTTTTGCTGTTCACTTGACCCCAAGAGTTTGGCAAGGCAGATAGTGTCCCCATTTCAGAGAGGAAAAAACGCAGGCACCCATGAATGACAGACTCCTCAGTGGTGGCCTAAACTCCGGCCACACTTCCTAGGACAACCTGCCATCGTGCAGAGGTGAGTAACCTTGACTCCAGGTGGGATATTGATTGCTCTTTTAACCTTGAAATGCATTCATCCTGGGCGACTGGATTGCCCAGAGCTAGGAATCTGTGAAAACAGTTTGTTCTTTTCAAATCTTAGTGTATGTAAGAAACCCCTGTTTACACCCAGAGTTCTGGGGCCACCTGTACAAATTCCGATTTGTGAGCTGTTTGGTGAGCAGCCCAGAAGATAGCATTTTAAGCAAGCATGGCAAGGCGACGCTGATGCAGGTGGTGTGACGACCATGATTTGAGAAGCTTTAGATGAATAATTGGCCTCTTAAGTGGGTCCTGCGGGCAGACTGCTGGGTGAGAATCAGCCACTTGGACCCTTTAAGGCAGCGATCTCCAACCATTTTGGCACCAGGAACAGGTTTTGTGGAAGACAATTTTTCCAGTGGGGGGTTGTGGGGGTTGAGGGAGTGGGGCTGGGGGTTGGGTGGTGGGGACTGGGGGCATGGTTTTGAGATGAAACTGTTCCACCTCAGATCATCAGGCATTAGATTCTCCTAAGGAGCCTGCAGCCTATATCCCTAGCATGTGCAGTTCACAACAGGGTTTGCACTCCTGTGAGAACCAATGCTGTGGCTAATCTTACAGGAGGCAGAACTCAGACAGTAATGCTCACTCACTGCACACCTCCTGCTCTGCATGGGGTTCCTAACAGCCTACTACCTGGGATTTGGGGACCCCTGCTTTAAGGAACTGTACACTTGCTTTTAGAAATCAAGAGAAGGAAAATCTGTTATACTTACCCACATTTTTTCTTTTTCCTTTCTGATATTCCATTATTCTCCCTTTGATTAATTCTTTCCGTTTCAAGAGCATTTTTTGGACGGTCTTTTAGGGTACGTATGTTGGTCACATGTTGCCTTAGTTTTCCTGCATGTGAAGTCTTGTTCTCACTTTCAGTCCTGCAGGATGTTTTTGCTGGTTATAGAATTTGGGGTTGACAGTGTTTTTTCCTTTCAGCACCTGACATACTGTGGTGTTTTCTTCCTTCCATCAAGATTTCTCATATGAAATCTGTTATTTGAATTGCTTTTTCCCCAATGTAAATAAGGTGTGGTTTCTCTCTCCTTAATTTCTTTGTCTTTCATTTTCGAAGTTTGCCTGTGATCTATCTTGGCATGGATTTCTTTAGGTTTATTCTGTTTGAGGTTCTCTTAGCTTCTTTTGCTAAACTCAGGAAATTTTCAGCCATTATTTCTTCTCTTACTTTTTCAGCCCTGCCTTCTTTCTCCTGCCTTTCCAGAACTCCAATGACACTAATGTTAGATCTTTTATTATAATCCCATAGGTCCCTGAGACTATTTTAATATATTTTTAAAAAATATGTTATCTCTCTGTTGTTCAGTTGGGTAATTTCTGTTGTTCTATCTTCTGGTTCACAGATGGTTTCCTCTGCCCTTTCCATTGTGCTTTTGAGCCCATTCAATGAGTTTTTACTTTGATTATTGTATTTTTTAGTTTTAATATTTCCCTTTCATTCTTCTTTACATCTTCTGCTTCTTTGCTGAGTTTTCTATTTTTTCATCTTTTTTTGTTTTGCCTGTTCATAATTGCTTATTGGAAGATTTTTCTGACGGCCCCTGAAGAATCCTTGTCAGATAATTCCGACATCTGTGTTACCTCAGCGTTGGCAACGGTTGTCTTTTCTTGTTCACATTGAACTTTTCCTGGTTCTTGGAATGATGATTTTTTTAAAAAAATTGAAACCTGGGCATTCTTCCCACACCCATGAAATGCAAACATAAACTGTTAAATCTAAAAAAAAAAAAAAGAAACCTGGGCATTTTGGGGGTTATGCTATGATCTTGACCTTATTTAAATCTTCTATTATAGTGACCTGGCTTGGTAGGGGGGCTCCTCACGTGGCCTCCACTGACACTGTGAGGTGGAGGCGTCTTACCACTGGAAGGTGGTTAATGTCCCAGTTCTTACTCAGCATTGACAACCTCAACGGGGAGAGAGCAGTGCCTGATTATCTGCTGGGTGATGGATGGGGTGGGTGGTGCTCAGGTTCCCAGGTGGCCTCTGCTGATGCTGTGTGAAGAGAGCTCATTGCTGACCTGGAGGGGTGACTGTCTGCTCCCCACTGCACCTTCTCTGACACCATCCTGTTGTTCAGGGTGGCACCTCCTGACAGCAGGCTGAGGGTGGACATCTAGCTCTCCACTCAGCCTTCGCTGGTGGGGGTAGAGTTGGGGCCACAGTCTTTTCTGTGGTGTTTGATTATAGTGGGACGGTTATGGTCTAAAAGGTTTTGGTTTCTTGGCTTCACTCTTACAGTCACCATGTAACAAATCCAGACATCTCTGAGATCACCATGCAGTCAGGAAGTCCAAGCTGGTGGGGTGAAGAGGCCACGTGGAAAGGGCTAAAGCAGGGGCCAGCCTCAGTCATCCCAGCTGAGCTCCCAACTGGGAGTAAAAGAGGACCCCATGGATGTCCAGCCCAGTAAGATGACCTCAGCCCCAACTACAAACTGACCATGCACACAAGACATTGTGAGTGAGGCTGCCCACTAGATCCCAGCCGGTGGGACTGTAGAGTAACTTGTTGTCATAAGCCAATACGTTTTGGGGTGATTTGTTTCATAAAGTGGACTCCAAAAGAGACACTAGGGGTACAGAGTTTCTAGGTACAATCTTGTGCATTCATTGTCGTTGTAATCATTGATAATTTATGCATTTTCCTGAACATTTTATAACAACAAATGATTTATAGTGCATAAAATAAACATATCCCTAAATACAGCAAACTTACCTTTTTTTTTTTGGATACAGAGTCTCCCTCTGTTGCCCAGGCTAGAGTATAGTGGCATGATCACTTTGCCCAGGCTAGAATATAGTGGCATGATCACGGCTCACTGCAACATCAACCTTTTGGGCTCAAGCAGTCCTCCAACCTCAGCCTCCCAAGTAGCTGGGACTACAGGCATGTGCCAGTGCACCCAGCTAATTTCTTTTTGCTTTTTTTTTGGAGACAGGGTTGTACTCCTGTCACCCAGGCTGGAGTACCTTGGTACAATAGCTCACTGCAACCTCCACCTCCCAGGCTCAAGCAATTCTGGCTCCTTAGTCCCCAGAGTAGCTGGGACTATAGGCATGCACCACTGTGCCTGGCTAATTTTTTATGTTTTTTTAGAGATGGGGTTGCATCATGTTGCCTTGGCTGGTGTTGAACTCCTGAGGTCCAGTAGTCTGTCCATCTTGACCTCCCAAAGTGTTGAGATTAAAGGTATGAGCCACTGCATCTGGCTAAGTTTTGTATTTTTTTTTTTTTTTTTTTTTTTTTTTTGTGGAGATGGGTTTTCACCATGTTACCCTGGCTGGTCTTGAACTAATGGGCTCAAGTAATCTGCCTGCCTTAGCCTCCCAAAGTTCTGGGATTACAGGCATTACTGCAGCTGGCCTAAAAGTGCCTTAATTTGAAAAGAAATACAGTTTATTTGACACGTGTCTAGTATATCCTCAGAATTTTTTTTAACCAATAAGAAGCCCTACCAACTATCCCCCAAGATTGAGAATGTATAACCCTATGTGATGACTAGATGTTTTGAACAAAACCAAGTGTGATGAACGGCTACCAGCTCAGAGGCCCTGGAGAGAACAAAGACGCCACACTGGTGAGAGGTAGCTGCCTGTGGACCGCATGGTTTCCCAGAAAGGCAGTGAGAGCATCTGGTGCCTCCAGACACTGCAGAAACAGTGTCACAGAATCATCTCAGAGGCATCGCTTCTCTTTATCAAGATTCTAAAGTGATTTCAACATTTTAAAAACACAACATAAAGAATTTGAGTGTGGAGTGATGATCATCCTTCCAGGTTAGGATCAGGCTCTTTATCCCATTGTCTTGTTGATTTAATGTGCAGGGACTCCTGGGATGGGCATTGCCCAGTGACACAATCTCAGCGTGGCCATTCTGATCCCAAGAAAGCAGTCAGGAGTGGGTGGATGCAGTTACTGTTCATCAAGTCCTGCTAGTTCAAGTCATGAGCCCTGAATTCCCAGGGAGTAACCACTAAAGAAATGCAGAAGAGGAAAATCCTTGCAATAAAGTGGGATGAGATTCCTTGGTTGCTGCAGTGTGGGAGTGGGGTGCATGCTGGGGTCTGGGGGGTGAGGCTGAGGGCTCCCCCAGTCTGCCCCTCCCTGAGCCTGAGTTCTTGGCACTTACACAGCCCTTTGTTTCTTTTGTCTCCGGGAACACCTGCACCCCTGGTTTGCAGTCTGTCCTTGGGTGAGTCACCGTGAGCTCCAGGTTCCCATCTGTAAAGGATGGTTAGCGCTCCTTCACCTATTTCTTCACTAAGCCCTTACAAAGCCCTCAGATGGAGACTGCTGCTTTCATATCTTGCAGGCCAGCAAACTGCCAGTGTGAAGGATGCCCAGGTAACCTGCCCATGTCAGAACAGCCAGGAGATGGTGGAACCAAAATCTAAGCCCACATCCATCTGACTTCAAAGTCTGTGCTCCTGATGTTTGCCCCGAGTCACCTCCTAAGACTTTCTGAAACGGGATCATATCCATTTAACTGTCTCTGAGAGAAATCCAAGCTTTAAAAAAGGAAATATTTACTATGGATATTTTACAATGGTTCCAAAACATAAAAGTTTTAAATAGAATATTCTTAACCATCCTCACCACATCTTCAGGTTTCCTTACAGCTACTATGTTTTGATGACTGCCTATGGGAAAAAAAGACTATGCTTTCTGTAGCTTTGAAAGAAATGGTGGTGAGATAGGGATCATTCCCTGAGCACATCCCGCCTGTGGGCACTCCTCTGAGCATTGGGCCAGGTGAGGAGCCCGTGGCATTTTTTGCTTTGGGATCCCAGCACTGCCAATGGGAGTTGGGCTATGATCCAGGGAGAGAACCTAGCCTTTTGCATTCTGTTGCCCTATTTGAAAGTGGAGATGATAGCAGTGCCCTCCTCAGTGTTATTTTGAGCATTTGATGTATCTCAGACAGTACCTGAAAAAATATAAGTGCTCAGTAAATACAGTTGCCAGATAAAATGCAGGGAACCTATTTAAATTTAAGTTTTGGCTGGACAATGAATAGAATAATTTTTTTTAGTATGAGTATGTCTTTATATTTTATCTGCTAAATTTAGCAACCTCCTCAGTAAATGATCACTACAATTGCAACAACTCCTTATGACAGATATAGTAAATCTGTAAAGAAATAGGAACTTGCATTTATTTTTACTAAGCTCTGACTGGTTAAGATAACTGGGCAAGAGAAGATATCTTTGACTAAACCTGCAGAATGTAGAGTATAGAAATTCTAATTTGAAGTACTATAGGACTAGAATGGCCAGAGGTGAACTGTAGAGAGCTTATCTAAAGAGCCCCAATTTCAGAAGTTCCTCAGAGACTTAAATGGGCCCACAGACCCCTCCTGTGCCTTAGCATAAGCCAGCTCATTGTATCAGTTATAAATTCATTTCCAGAGAAATGTACCCTGGAGGCCCTCTCCCACTTGAAATAGGACTGGCCAATCCAGATGTCCCCCAGGTGATGTTGGCTCAAGTATATAGCTCCATAAATCGGAGAATCTATTCAAGAAAACAAGCAAAAGTATCTGTGACTGAGTTAGCTAATGCCAGCTGGTATCTTGAACAAATCCAGATCTCCAACCTGCTAGTTTATTTCTTAGTCTGAAACTTGCGTTACTGATTGACAACTCTCATTCAAGCAGTGACTTAGAGATGCAAACTATTCCCATTTTAGTAGTTCCATTGTATTCAGTGTGTGGCTTCCAAGGTGCCTGGGATCATCTCCATCAAGACTAAGGAAGAGGAAAGAGCTTGGAGAACTGCACTTGGGTGGTATTTATGGATCAGGCATGGAATTGGCTTTCACACATTAGCTCACATTCCATTGGTTAGAACTGGGTTTCTCAACTATTAGTGGTATTTATGGATCAGGCATGGAATTGGCTTTCACACTTTAGCTCACATTCCATTGGTTGGAACTGGGTTTCTTAACTATTAGTACAGGGTTAGTGTAGGGTTTCGGCACCATGAGGGTTTGAGCTGGCCAAAGGCTAATCAGGGTTAGAACAAAGCCACAAAGGCTGTGAATGGTGTTTATTGTTGTGAGGGGCTGTCCTGTGCACTGCGGAATGTTCCGCAGACTCATTAGATTCTAATAGAACTCTCCTCTCTCCTCCAGTTATGACAACCACAGATGTCTCCTCTTCAGACATTGCCAGATGTGCCCTGGGAGACAAAATTGTCCTGATTGAGAACCACTGTCTTAGTACTTGGTCACATGGCCACACCTAACCGCAAGGGAGGCTGGAAGATCTAGACTAGTAGTATGCCAGGAAGAAAAGAAAACTGATTTAGAGGCCGCTGGCCAGTCCCTTTCACAGTGACCTTCAGCATACTGATTCTTCTGCAGCTATGGGGGTACTCATGCCTGTTTCTGAGCTGTTTCCTGTGTGAGGTGACAGAGAATGGGAGGGGTGACATGCTGGACTTGGGTAGGGTGAAGAGGATCGGAAATCACCATCATGTTTGGCAGCATTGAATGTTTATGACTATTTGAATAGTTGTGACAAGGGAATAGAGAAGGAGGAAATAACCATTTGTGAATACCTTTTTATAATTTGCAAAGCACTTTTAAAGGTAAGAATGAGTTCCTAGACCATATTTGGGTGAGAATGGACATTGTTGGCTGCCGTATCACTGGGAGGGAGCTTTGAGATCTTTGTCTTAAAAAGGCAGAGTGGATCCGGAGTAGAAGGAGAAATGTAAAAACCTGGTACGTGAGTGTGTTCGCAGAGGGGAATTGTCATTTGGAAGCACAGGAAAGGGAAGATGGCCCATTGGCATATATGGTACATTGTGTTTTCATATAATTATACCTAAATGAAAGCAAGAGGAAATGTGTAGGAAGCTGTTTACATAGTTCTTTTAATAATGTTTACAGGAGTTAATGAACATGCAAACATATCTGATGAAAATATGTCAGTAGTGAAACAGCCTTGTGAATAATCAGATCTTACCTCAGGCTGGAAAAAAAGAACAAGTTTCCCAAGCTCACAAATTGCAGCCAGTGTGTGTAGTAGCACAGATGACTTTGAGCTTGAAGACAACCACCCATCCATCTGTTCATCCCCTCATCTATCCATTATCCCTTCATCCATCACTCCATCCATCCACCCATCCATCCATCCACCCATCCATCCCTTCACCCATCTATCCATCCATGCATCCATCTATCCATCCCTTCACCAATCCCTTCATCCATCCACCCATACATCCCTTCAGCCATCCATGCACCCATTCATTCACCCCTTCATCCATCCATCCATCCATCCCTTCCATCCATCCATCCATTCATCCATCCATCCATCCATCCATCCATCCACCCATTCATCCCTTTAACCATCATTTTATCCATTTATCCATTCCATCATCCCTTCATCCACCCATCTATTCATCTACTCATCCCTTCATATATTCTTCCATCCATTCATCTCTCCATCCATCCATCCTTCTATTGTTCCATCCATCCGTCCTTCTGTTGTTCCATCCATCCATCCATCCATCCATCCATCCATGAGTTCAGTAAATACTTACCGAACACTTATTATGTGCCAAGTGCTCTCCTCAGAACTTAGGAAATACCAGTAAACAAAACCAACCACAATCCCTCACCACCTGGATATTACATTTTGATGGGAAGAGACAAAGTTGGTGAGTGAATCACATAGGTTATTAGGTGATAAAGGTGTAGGTGATAAAGGGAAGTGCCAGGAGCAAGCATCGGATATAGTTGTGAATAAGGTGGCCCCAGTAAGTTGCACTGAGTAGGTGACATTTGCACAGAGACTTGAAGAAAGCAAGGAGAGAACATGACCATACCTGGGAACAGCATTTGTGGAAGAGGGAACAGCCAGTGCAGAAGTTCCAAGGCATGAGTTCTTGGTGCATACACGGAACATCAGGGAGGCCAGGGTGGCAGAAACGTGGTGAGCCCAGGAGGGGAATAGGAAATAAATGTAGGAAGGTAGTGGTGTATAGTGAGGTGGCATGGGGGTGGAATTGTGGCAACCAGATGGTGTTGGTGCAAGGCCTCTTGGCCCTTGTTAGGACTTGGTTTACCATGGCGCAACAGACCCATAAGATTGGCAAAAATTAAAAAGTCTGACAACAGCAAATCTGGATATCCAGTAAGGATGTGGAGCAATGGGAATTCTCCAATACTGCCAGTGGGCATGCATATCGGTTCCACCACATTGGAACGCAAAGGGGCATTCTGAGTAGAGTTGAAGATGTTCCCCCCCTTGACCCCACAGTTCCAGCCCTGGGCATGTGAATGAATGTGCACACGTGTTGACTGCAGCGTTTGTTTGTAATTATGAAAACATGTAAGTATCCATCTGTGGGAGAGGGGATAACGTGGGAGTGCCCTACAGTGGAGCTCTAGGGAGCAGTAAAAATAAAGGGATGAGACCTGCACGTGTCAAAAGGAAGGAGGATAAAAGACATAAGGATGGGAGAAGAAGACCCGGCCACAGAAACAGGTACAATATGATGCTGGTGTATCCAGAGTGTTCACACAAACAACACAACACTACTCATGGTTTCCAACACGGGTATGAAAGTATGGCATGGTGCAGAGGGCCAGGAGTGCTGAATCCAGATGCTTCCTTCTCCAGGCAGGGGCTGGGGACCAGGGCTGGAGGTTTACTCCAGGAGCTTCGGTGGCACGTGCTGAATGTGCTGTTTCTTGGGCTGGGGGACAGGGAGGTGCATGGTGTTACACAGTCTATACTGAAATGATTGTATAACAATATACTAGTTTATCATGTAATAAATTTGACCAAAATAAACAACTGTTTTGTGGCAGCTTCCATGCCTGGATTTCACATTGTGGGTTTCTAAGCAAAGAATCCAAGAAAACCAAAGGAGGGGTGGAGGGAGAGGCTCTTGGGTGTCTGGGAGTACCCCTTCACTTGGGCTGCTCCGTGAGAGTCGAGAAAACCTTGGACTTGTGACAACTGGAGTTGACCTGGGATCTGGCACCAAATGCCAGCAGAAATCATCCTGTCCCTGTCGGAAGATGAGATGAGGTTCTTGCTGGAACGTGAGTACAGTTTGAGAGCTTCAGGTAGAAAGCCCAGTTGTCCTTACCCTGTGTGGCACACCCAGGATCATGAATGGGGTCGGCCTCAGGGAGCTGTGAGCTGGGGTCTGAGACACAGCTTGGGCCTTTGTACTGCTGGAAGCAAGGGACCCCTGAGGGTGGATGAACTGCTTGGCAAAGACAAACTGGCACACTCGTCAGTGTGTGAACAAAGCCACAAGACCTGGGAGTGGCATTTCACAGATCTGCTGTTTTTCAAAAACCTAGTGCTTAAATGTGTATAACATGACATTTACCATTTAATCCTTTTTTTTTTTTTTTTTTTTTTTTTGGGACAGGACCTTGCTCTGCCACCCAGGCTGGAGTGCAGTGGTGCCATCATAGCTCACTGCAGCCTTGGCTTCCCTGGTTCAAGCGATCCTCCTGCCTCAACCTCCCAAAGTACAGGGATTATGCCAGCCTCTCCTGGGTGTTTGAAGTCTTCGCCAGCCCAGGGCTGATGATCAGCTAACCTGGAGGTTTTCTCGGCAGTGTGAGTAGTTTTTCACTCTCCCCTCGAGTGGTGATGCTAAGGCCCCTTCATGGAGTTTGCTGTTCATTCCTCTGCTCACAGGGATTAGAATTTGATAGCAGTGAGGAGGAGGGTGTCAGGCACTGGCTGGGCCAGCATGAGGTGTGCACTGAGCCCTGAGTGTGCCCCGAGGAAGCAGCTGCACTTTGGGTCCCACGTGAGGTGAGGAAGAGGCTGAGAGGCAGAGGCAAACAACATGTCTGAGGCCGCAGAGCCACCAAGAGACCAGGGATCAAAGCCATGGCGCCCACTCTGTTCCCCCTTTTCAGTCAAGTACGAGGAAAATAGTAAGGAAAGTTATTCTTATGTGGAGCAGGACAACAAAAGCCCATAAACCACCTTCCCAGGTCAGCTCAGAATTGACTGTCATCTGGATGGTAATGGGATTTTACTCTTGTGTTCTTGAAACCTCTGCCAGGAAAACCTCACTAGAATGGCCTGGAAGCTTCTGGAAAATATAGATCTGTGGTGCCCCCTACCCCTGTCTATCCCATGAGAATCTGTGGTAAGGTGGGGAGTAGGCCAAGGAATTTACAATTTTCACAAGATTCCCAGGCGCTCCTCAAATCATCCTTGGAGAAACACTCTGTAGACCCTCAGCTTCTTCGTGGAGGTGGTGATTTGGTTTGGCCGTGTCTCCACCCCAAATCTCTTCTTGAATGGTGATCCCCATCATCCCTGTCATCCCCATGTGTCAAGGGAGAGACCAGGTGGACGTAATCGAATCATGGCAGTGGTTCCCCCATGCTCTTCTTGTGATGGCGAGTGAGTTCTCACGAGGTCTGATGGTTTTATGTGTTTGGCATTTTCTCCTGCATTCATTCTCCCTCCTGCCACCCTGTGAAGGGGGTGCCTTGCTTCCCCTTCCGTCATGATTGTAAGTCTCCTGAGGCCTCCCAGCCATGTGAAACTGTGAGTCAATGAAACCACTTTCCTTTCTAAATTACCCAGTCTCGGGTAGTTCTTTACAGCAGTGTGAGAACAGCTTAATACAGGTCAAAGTGTGGCTTTGGGACCTGCATTTTAGACAAGATTCCTCAGCTGATTCTTAGGCACATGCCACTTGCGAGCCACTGTCCTTCAGGCACTAACCAGGCACTCAGTGGCAGCGGTTTCATTTTCCTGGCATTTTGTGCTTATCGCTAGTCATGGCCATATGGTGATGAAAAGTGGCCATTTTACGACAGAAGGAAGGTCCTAACTGTTGGGAACATTGAAGGAACTGCAGGAATTAACCTGTCACGTTTCATTGAAAAACATGATGATTTATCATCAAAATGAGTAAGTTCTTTCACTTTTGAATGAAACTACATATTATTAGAGAGAATGAAGAACACAATTTAAAAAATACTAAATTGAAGCCATCCTTGTGCTTTGATGGTGATTGGGTTCTGCTTTGCATGTTTGTTACCATTTCCATTCTTGAGTTTCCTTGGTCCTGTTCGTTGCCCTGGCTCCGTTTCTGCCTTTTCTCTTCTGTAGGCAAAGTTCTAGTGCATACAGTCCCAACACGGCTGTGCCATTCTGTAAGAGCCTCTGTGCTCCAGCCAGTTGGGCACCCATCTGGGTCTGACTCCCAGCTCTGATTCTTCTCCTCCAGGAGGCGGGGAGGCACCGTGCCTGTTCCAGCCGCCTCTGATGACCTCCCCCAGGACTTCTCTAGTGAGTGACTTGGCCTGACTCAGCAACCAGACTTTTTCTGGGAGCCAGAATATTTTGCCACACAACCAACATATGGTAAACATTCACACTGTCTGAGCACAATAATTGTAAATTAAACATGCCGGGGAAAAGAAAAAGGCCTAGCTCTCCTCACACTCAAATGGAGAGGTCACCAGCTCAAGAATGGGAACAAGTTGACAAAGCCATCCCCCCTGCCTTGCTCCCTGGGGCTGCTGTGAGGATCTGTGTCTCATAAGGGGTCCCTGAGAGAGCAGAGAAGACACAGGACGCCAGGGTCTATGTAGAGAGGGGAGAAGGGAAGTTTCTTCTCAGTTTAAAGATAAAACAGATGTGGTTCCAGCTACTCCAGAGGCTGAGGCACGAGGATGGCTTCAGCCCAGGAAGTGAAGGTTGCAGTGAGCCAAGATTGTGCCACTGCACTCCAGCCTGAGTGACAGAGTGAGACCCCGTCTCAAAAACAAACAGATAAAAAGGTAAAATAGGGTGCTAAAAAGGAAGCAGCTTTGTTGGTTTGCGGTACCTGCCACCGTGGCTGGATCAGCTTTCTCTGTTTGCAGGGAGCGGTACGGTTATTCCTGATTTGTAAGTTTGGGGAGCATGGAGGCATGGCGACTGAAAGTGGCCCGGCTGACACCTGGCAGCCTCCACAAATGGGATTTCAATGCTGTGCATCCTGTGGCGGGGCCGTCCTGGCTTGGCTCTTTGGAATGTAGCTGCTGGGAGCCCCTCTTCCCTCTGCGTTCCTGGGGTCCTGGGTATCCTCTGGGAAAGGGCAGCCTCTTTAGAAGCCGCTGTGTGCGTCGGCTCGGCTTCCTCGTCTGGGATGGCTTTTTGGTGTTCATATGATAAAGAACACACACTGCATTTCCACCTTTCAGAGTCTGGACGTTTCTTCTGCTGAAGTAGTTTGTTCTGCTTTGGAAGATGTGGCTTTTTAGGTCCTAAAGTGGAGTTTGAAGGCTGGAAGAGTTTGGGTTTTTGTTATTGTTTTGTTTGTCAATGTCCTGGCTCTGTGCTGATTATTTTAAGGGTCTGGGAGTCAGGAATGAAAGGGAGAGACGTGTGAGCGGAGATGTTCCGAGGGACGCTCTAACCTCAGGGTCAGGCTTGGCCATGAAGGTGGATGGCGTGGGCGCCCTCCACATCAGGGGAGTCATGCTCTCCCCTGCCAGCCTGCTGTGGTTCTCTGTACGGCACTGCTGAGCACTGGGATGCTCTCATATCATAAGTTCCCTGGAAGAAGGGCCTCCCTCATTTGCCCTTGGTAACCCTGTTCCCCTAATGCAAGAGTGTGTGGCCCAGAGCATTGAAGGAATGAAGGCAGAAGATGCACCTGCAAGGCGAATGGAAAATCCCCACAATCCATCTGTTCACTGATTCTCACTTTAAAATAAGAGATCCGTGTCTCTGGTGCACCCCAAGTCAGTGAGCATGGGGACTGAGAAGGTCTGAGTGTACCCTCGTGTACTGGAAACGAGCTGGGAAGGAAGCTCAAGGAGGAGTAAGGAAGGACGGGAGTGGCGTGGACACGGACCCCCGGAGCCGCACACAGCCTGGAGCCATCTACAAGTGGGTCTGCAGCACCACGAGTGACACCAAACGTTTGATGCTGCAGGGAGCAAGAAAACATGTGTCATCAATTGCTTCTTTAAAAGTGTGGTACCCACAGGGTCAGAGTTTTATTTCGTTGTTTTTTAACTGATAGCACCTTTTTTGAGTTTGTTTCATGAAAAAACAATGTGAGTTCTTGTTTTTCTTCCCAGTTGCCCTCCTCCTTCCATCCCAGATACCTGGGGCTGTGCCCTCTTCCCTATAAACAGTCACTCATGCCCTGGCCTGAGACCGGATGTCAGCCCTGGCCCTGTGAGCCCTGTCAGCCCCCTCTGCTGACAGCAGCTGCACTCTGATGTCCAGACTTCTTGACCGTCCTAAAGCCCGCAGGGTCCGCCCAGCCCACTGTCCAGCCTCAGCTTCCAACCCCTGGTCCCCTCCTGTGATGCTCCAGCCACACACACCTGCTGTTCCCAGAACGCCCCTGAGTAGATGTTTACTCGTGCCAGTTCCTCTCCCAGAACATCATTATCCTCCCTCTCACTGCTTGGCTGACCCTTCTCTGTCCTTGAGCCACTTCCTCTGAGGTCGTCCCTGCTCCCCCAGGGCTGGATGCCCCTGGCTGTGCTGCTTCCCCGGAGCCTGGTCTGCAGGGGCTGAGCTGGCACTTTCTGTGAGTTCCTTCAACAGCAGGACTGTGGTGGTCCAGAGCAGGGGGCTTTTATCTCAGACATGGTAGGTGGAGCAGCGCCCAGGAGCCAGAACCACCTGTCTCCTGGACGCTTCAGGGCGGTGGTTCTTGAGTGTGGTCCAGGATGTCCGCACCACTGGTGAACCTGTCAGCGATGTGGACTCTCCAGCCCCAGCCTGAACCATGGAATCCAAGCCTCTGGGGACAGCCCGTGGTCTGCTCCAACCAGCTCTCCAGGGACTGTGCTCCTGCCCAAGCCAGGCAGCCCTGGCAGCTCTGCAGATGGGCAGGTGGGTGAAGGTCCAGTCCAGCCCCTCGGGCAGCCTTCCCTGGGCATTCAGACTTCAATGAGGGTGACATGGTGTCCTGAAGGCACACTCAGAGGAAATAGAGTTTGTCACCCATAGTTTAAAACCAATGTCGACCAGCCACTGGGATGAGGCTGGGGCCGGCCTGCAGAAGAGGGGACTGTGCATCTGTTGGGGGCTCCAGCTAAGGGTGCTGACCCTGCCTGGGCTGCACATGACTGGGTCGGGAGGTGATGGGTCGGGAGGCCTGCTCAGCAGCCAGAGTGCAGGTGGAAGGCCAGGGCTCGGGGTGGGGATGGGGTGGGGTGGGGTGGGCGTGGTCCAGAATTCGGGGATGATGCTTGCTGTTCTATTAGATCAGGACATTGAGTTTGTCGTGTTCACAGACTCTAACGTTATTGCCAAAAAGGAGCCCTAAACAGGCCACTGTGTCCTGGTTTTTAAAATGACAGTTGAGAAATAGAGGGCTGGAGTGAGGACAGGCCAAGGCCACAGGCTGCTGATGAGGGTAGTGCTCTGCCTGCCCCTGCCCCAGGGCGGCCTTGGTCTCCAGGAGCAGTGCCCTCAGAGCCCTGTTCAACCCTGCGGCAGGAGGGGCCCCAGGGAGCACCACAGCCCCCAGGGTTGAACTGCCCCTCCTCTTCTTCCAGGCGGAGAGGGGGCCATTGGGAAGTAGGGAAGGGGCTTGGAAAATGCCTCCAATCGTTGGATGCTTTCTTAGAATTTGGGGTACATGGTTCCTTTACTTCAGTTTTTGCTCAGTTCTTGGATGAAGGAGAAATGTGTGCACCCATGTCCACTCACTGAGGCCTGTGCCATGCCGAGAAATACAGAACTGGGTGAGGCCCCCAGCCTGGAACCCCTCTGAGAGCTGGGGAGCAAGGTCCCATGGGTGGGTGGTCCCATGCCCAGTACACACATCTGATGCATTGAGGAATTCCTCCTGACGTGTTCCAACCAGGTGTAAATATCACACAATGCTGTCCTATCAGTGAACAGAGCTGACCGTGCCCTGTTTTCTCAACACTGTGTACACCATTTAAAAAACTTTTTGGAGATCTTGCTATGTTGCCCAGGCTGGAGTGCAGTCGTGGTCATGGCTCACTGTAGCCTCGAATTCCTGACCTCAAGTGATCCTCCCACCTTAGCCTCCCAAACTGCTGGGATTACAAGGTATGAGCCACGCCGGATGCCTGGCCACTGTGGGGCACCATTTATAGAGTTACTTGTGGCCCTGCAGTTACGGGTAAGCAGAATTGGACTCAAGAGACGCTCTGACACTGGGGCAGCTGTCAGCTGTGCCATCAGGGCCGCAGTTGGGTGTTCGGGAGCTTCTGGTGTCCTCACAGCCAGTCCGTTCCACACAAATGAGGCCAGAGGGATGTCCTTCTAGTCAGCGGGGCTCCTGCCACCGTTCTGGGCCACAGCTGGCAGAAGAGGGCAGGATTCTCACCCAGGCTGCCAGGGCTTCCTCTGAGTCTGCATCGGGCTCCCCCTCCCAGATCCCATCTGTTCGCTGCCAGCCCTGATATACTCCAGGACCTGCTGCCTCTTTCCATTTGTCACCCCTGGGATTTCCTTGGGGTCTCCACTCCACTCTTCCCAAGGTCTTCTTGCTGCCCTCAGCAGGTGCAGCCCATCCCTCCGTTGCTGCTACATTTTGGTCAGTGTCGGAGCGTCCTATGGAGCCACCTCCTCCTGGCTCCGCTGTAGCGGCGCCTTTGAATCACATGTGCTTCTTATTCATCTCTTCTCCCCACAGTGAGCACACAGAGTAGCTGAATCGTGAGTAGCTGTGAATTGCTTGAATTTCCTCTTCCTCTCTATCTCCAAGGAAGGAGGGCCTTTCCTTTCCCTGGCGCCACCTCTCACGTTCTTCCAGGGATGGGAGCTGGGGCATGAAGAGTCATGGGCACACTGGGGATAGATGTGTTCATTCTGGGTGAGGTGATCTGCTCTGGAGCGCCCAGTGTGTCCCTGGGGCTGACCGTAGTCTCTGCCTCCGCAAGGGTTTGATCAGAGGCAGTTTTGCCTGTGGCCTCGTTTCCTGGCAGTGCGTGGCACCATGGCGCTCATCATGAACAGTGAGTGGTGTGTACACAGCTCTGTCCCCTGTCCTCTTCATCCGCCGCCAGAGCAGGTTTTCAGAACCTCAGATCTGGGCTTTTGCTCTCCATGTTTTCCCCAGTCCTGAGGACAGCGGCTCCAGCGGTCCAGCCCTCGCCTCTGCAGCCTGACCTCCCAGCTCATCGTCCAACCTGCCAGAGCTGCGTCACCTCACGGCCATTGCCTTTCCACAGACCCGGAGCCCCGTGACCCAGATTAGCCTGGAAGTGCTCTCACTGAAGGCGTCGCTATACAAGCCTTTGTGGTTGAGCCCTTCAGTTAGAAGAGGCCGTTTCCTACTCCATCCTCCTACCCTGCCCTGTGCGGATTCCCGCTGAGGCAGGAAGAACACTCGGGCGTATCTGGCAAGCACCTGTGGCTATTTCTGCTTCCTCCACCTGCCGGTGTCCCTTGTTCACTGTATTGTTCCCCAGCATCTATGGGACAAGCACAGACATTCTAGTTAAAGTTCTTTGAATGAATAAATGAAGTTATTTTACTCATCAGAAATGAAAGGAAAATGTGTAAAGACAAGCAATTCATAGGTAGCCATGACATCATGACAAACAGGCCTTTTTCTCTGGTGTGAAGGCTGACATCACATTTTGATTTTTTATTATTATTATTATGATTTTAGAGTCAGGGTCTCGCTGTCACCCAGGCTGGAGTGCAGTGGCGTCATCATAGCTCACTGTAGTGTCGAACCCCTAAGCTCAAGCGATCTTCCAGCTTTAGCCTCCAGAGGAGCTGGGACTACAGGTATGTGCCAACACACCCAGCTAACTTTCCTCTTCTTTGTGGAGACAGTGTCTCACTATGTTGTCCAAGCTGGTCTCGAACTCCTGGGCCCAAGCAATCCTCCTACCTTACCAGGCTTAACCTCAGCCTCCCAAAGTGCTGGGATTACATGTGTGAGCCATCACGCCTGGCCTCGATTGACTTATTTAATTGGCACACATTTCCTACCTCTAGAGGCCTCTAAGTTGGGCTTGGGAAAGCCGGTCTCAGCCACTGGGTTTGCTGGCTTCATGTGCTTTGGCCAATAGGCCAGAGGTTGAATGGGAAGAGCACACAGCTGCTCTGAATTTATGGCGCCCAAAAAAGCAAGGAGCGAGAAGTACAAGCATTGGCTAGCCCTTGTTGATTTAGTTGATTGGCTTTGTAAGACTGCTGGATGTAGAGGTCAGCTTTTCCTTCTGGCTCCCGACTGACTCATTTGCTGAAGCAAGGCAGAATCACAACCTGCGAGGCATGAAGGTACTGTGCGAATTGTTGGAATGACTGAGCTCCTATAGATTATCTTTTGGTGTTGTATTGCCCAAAGGTACGTTGCTTTCAGAAATCTCCTATCATGGCTGTTAACTTTCAGTGTTATCGCTGCCATTTCAAAAGGGAGGGGGAAACGCATTTTCTTTTTCATGAGTTTGAATGTCACTCCTTGAGAAGTTTGTTCCTGGGGAGCACTCCTAGAAGGCCCTGAAATTTCTGATGTATCACCTGATGAAAATCAGTGTTTTCAGAGCGACTTCATGATTGATCAGGAAGTTGAGCATTTTCTCTGGGAGGGATGCATCACTGAAATTTACACGCAAATGAAAATCTTGATGTTGAGCCCCTCCTTCCACCTAGAAAATAACCCCACCCCCAAATCCTGCTGCATCTTCCTCAATTTAAGATGGAGCCAGCCCCTTCCTTGCCTTCTCCAATGCTGTGAACATTTCTTTCCACTTGCTGAGTTAATGATCCTTTTGGAGAAAGATTAAGGAAATAGGGTTAATTAAAGTAGAGGTTTGGGTGATGGACGAACATCGTCAAGGAGTTATCAAGGGTTACAAAGGGTGTTAGGCTGCTCCTGTCCTTCTGTACACGAAACTGCCTCAGTACTCTGTCCACCCCAGTAATCAGTCCACCCCAGAAAAACAAAGTGGCAGGTGATACTCTCCAGGAGCGTGTTGAGGCAGTTTTGGCCCATGCCACTGTCTTAATAGACTGAAAGAAAACAAAGTGATGAAGCAAAGAGGCACAGCTGAACCACAGCCAGGAAATTCAGACCCCAGCCTCTTCTCTGCAGCATATGCCTGAGACATTATTTGTAGAGAAAATCAAACCCTCCTGATTTCAGAACAAATTGGTGGGAATCGTTAGGATCAAGCTGCAGCGAGGCAGTCAGTGTTCCGGGGTGGACGGAGAGCTGGAGAGCCGGTGCAACCAGGTGGCGTGGATGCAGATAACAGCACCTGTGGGCTCTGCTTTAGGTTGAAGGCAGACGGTGTGAGTGAAGGCTGTAGCAGAGAGGACACAGGTTGGATAAAGAGTAACTGTTGTGATATCAGAGCCTCCAAGCCTGTGGGACAGGCTGCTGAGTTAATGTCATCGCCAAGCATCTTCAAGAAAAGGCTTGATAGTAAACTAACATCTGTGTGTCCACTATGTGATAGATATGTTCATTTATTCATTAATTCAATTTGAACATCAGTGCAGTGATAACTACTGGGATAGTATGGGAAACAAAGATAAAAGATATCAATCTGTCAATGAGGCAGATGACACATGTACGTTGCAACGCAATATGGCGAGTCCTGAGATGAGAGGCAAGCTTGGGTGCCGGGCAGCCTCGGACCTGGGCCTAACCCAACCTGGGGAGCACTGGGTATGTGCGATGAAGTAAGACTTCCTGGAGAGATGACTCTTAGAAAATGGTAGTAGGTGTGGTGGGCAATTCATTCTCTTTTTTGTTTTGAGATGGGGTCTCTGTTGCCCAGGCTGCAGTGCACTGATGTGATCACAACTCATTATAGCCTCGACCTTCTGGGCTAAAGCAGTCCTTCTGCTTCAATCTCCCAATAGCTGGGGCTACAGGGACGTACTGCCATACTCATCTAATTTTTAAATGTTTTTGTAGACAGGGTCTTGCTATGTTGCCCAGGTTGGTCTCAGGTTCTTGGGCTCAAGTGATCCATCTGCCTCAGCCTTCCAGAGTGCTGGGATTATAGGCATGAGCCACTGTGCCTGGCAGCAGTGGGCAATTCTAATAATTCTAACAAAGATGACAGGCAAGCAGATAATACTGGCCACGCCGGGGACTGTGGTCAATGCCTCAGATGGTTTCCCTTATGCACTCCTTACTCACAACAGCCTTTGGAGGTGGTGGCTCTGACTTGGCAGTTTGAGCCTAGGTAGGGTGTTCAAGCAGAGAGGAAGGGCAAGGCAGGCACAGGCAGGGGCATTGAAGGGCTGCACCCACCTGGTCTGGCTGCTGTGAGCATTAAGCATTAAGGCCAGGACCTTGGGCCAGGCCACGTCCCAAAGGACTGAGGAGCGTGGAGCCGACCCTGTGGGCAGGAGTGCTTCTGAGAGGGTAAGCTCCTGAAGGGAGTGTTCAGTGGTGAATTTGGAGTGGATGGGAACAAGGCAGGATTTATTCTGAGCCTATGTGGAGAGTACCTTGTTGGGAGGGAAGAGGAGGAACAGTCAGGACACCAGAATCAGTGTGCAGAAGTTGGGAGGGAGGGCGTGTCAGGGCCCTCCATTAGCCCCAACCTTGTCCTGATGAAGACACTGAGGCTCAGAGTAGACCTCAGAACTCCAGCAGGTATGTTGCAGGATTCCAGTGCAGCTTTCTGGACTCTGAGGCAAGCGGGCTTTCTACCATGGCATAGAAACTGAGTGTGACCGTTTTGTGACTTTTGTCTAAATCTTTCCATCCAGCCCCTCAGGCTACAATTGGGTCTCTTTCAGGGTCAGAGAAGAGAGAAACCCTTCCCTCTGAACTTTTTCCTTTAAGTTCTGCCTCAGTAGGCATTTGTGGGCTTTGAATGGATAACCGGGCTCCTGGCTCATGTGGCTTAGCTGGTGGTTCTGAAAACAAATCAGCTCCCAAGTGCGGCTTGCCATGGGGGCTGCTGCCGGGGTCCCTAGAGATCTGTGGTTCACAGCAGACAGCCACTTTCTTCCCATGTCTCAGACACGGTCGAGGTGCCCTGTGCTCTCTGCAACCCGGATCGTCCTCGTTGTATTTTCAGCCTGCTGATTTGCTTTTATGGAAATACACATTTAAAATATTTAGTTGCTCATGAAGAGTTTTGTTTAAAATTACTTGAGATTGGAACCTTTCGAATTGGAGATGTTTGAAAATCTTAAACTCTGAAAATAAGTTCACTACTTGCTAGGATCCGAGAGTAAGAAATTTCATCCAAAACGATCAATATCTTGGAAAGTGAAGAAGGAGTCAGTAGCGATGGATGAGAGGGCACCTTGCTCACAGGTCAGTGATGGGCGGTTCTCCAGGAGGACCTGGGCTCCGGGCCGGGCTGCCTTGACTGCTGGGACCTGCCCAACGGCTGCCTGGCTTGTTCTGGTCTGCGCCTTTAAAGAAAGTCCTGGGTATTAGCCCTTTGTCAGATGGGTAGATTGCAAAAGTTTTTTCTCATTCTGTTGGTTGCCAGTTCACTATAATGATAGTTTCTTTTGCTATGCAGAAGCTCTTAAGTTTAATTAGATCCCATTGTCTATTTTGGCTTTTGTTGCCTTTGCTTTTGGTGTTTTAGTCGTGAAGTCCTTGCCCATTCTCAGCAAACTGACACAGAAACAGAAAACCAAACACCGCATGTTCTCACTTATAAGCGGGAGCTGAGCAATGAGAACACATGGACACAGGGAGGGGAACATCACACACCGGGGCCTGGCAGGGGGTGGGGGGCTGGGGGAGGGATAGTAGAGGGTGGGGGCTAGGGGGAAATAGCATTAAGAGAAGTACCTAATGTAGATGACAGGGGGTTGGACGCAGCAAACACCATGGCACGTGTATACCTATGAAACAAAGCTGCATAATCTGCACATGTATCCCAGAACTTAAAGTATAATAATAATAAAAAAAGAAAGTCCTGGGGGTGCTCAGCTTGCCTGCTCCTTTTCCCTTCAAGTGTACACTGATGCCATTAACTATCAGATTCATCCCCACACGCCTTCTTTGGTAAGTCCAGGTTATTCTGGCCAGCACCGTTCGGCCACTGTAGAGGCCCAGCATGAGCTTCACAGCCTGCGTGGGCATCCGTGGCCTGCCCCGGCCGGCGCTCCGCCCTGGCCCACACGCGTGGCTCGTTCTTAGGTAACAGAGACAGAGGGTGTTGAGCAGTTCTTGATGAGAAGGCAGGCTTTCAGCTCTTGAACTGAACATCAAGAGTTTAAAAGTTCGAGTTCTAAGTTTAAAATGTTTTAACTTTCCAAAAGGTGGAAGGGATGTGTAGACAGAAGAGTTTGCTAGAGACCAAGATGGGAGTGAATGAGCTTTGGGTGGAAACCGCCACCTTCCTGTTGAACTTGGCCCCCAGCGCTGCGGGCGGAGCCTGGCGGAAGGCGTCTGGGTCACGGGAATGGCTCCCTCGTGAATGGCCTGGTGCTGTCCTGCAGTAATGAACGGGTTCTTTCTCTCTTACTTCCTGCAAGAGCTGCTTGTGAAAAAGAGCCTGGCACCTCCCCTCTTGCTCTCCTCTTTTTAGTCTTCATTTTTGACACAGGGTTTGGCTCTGTGGCCCAGACTGGAATGCAGGGGCACCATCTTGGCTCACTGCAATCTCTGCCTCCCAGCCTCCAGCCATCCTCCCACCTCAGCCTCCCAGGCGGCTGGAACAAGTGCCTGCCACCATGCCTGGCTAACGTTTGTATTTTTTGTAGAGATGGGGTCTCCCCGTGTTACCCAGGCTGTTCTCAAACTCCTGGGCTCAAGCAATCCCCCGCCTCGGGCTCCCAAAGTGCTGGGACTCCAGGCATGAGCCCCCGGCACAGCCCCCTCTTCCTCTCTTGCTTCCTCCCTCACTGTGTGGCCTCTGCACACACCGGCTCCCCTTCACCTTCCACCATGAGGAGAAGCAGCCCGAGGCCCTCACCATATGCAGATGCCCGATCTTCCAGCCCGCAGAACCCTGAACCAAACATACTTAAAAAAAAGATGACCCAGTCTCAAGTGTTCCTTTATAGCAGCAGAAATGGACGAAGACAGTCCTCATGTGGTGCCCTGGCTCCTTAGACTTGTTAGAACCCCTTCGCTGCTCCCTACCCCCTTCACCACCACTCTACTCTGTTTCCGTGTATGTAGGATCCTGCCTTTATTTAAAACTCTGGTACTTTCTTCATCATGAATGATTTTTAAAAATTTTAGATTCAGAGGGTACATGTGTAGGTTTGCTGCATGGGTATACTGCACGATGCTGAGGTTTGGGCTTCTAATGATGCTGTCACCCAAGGAGTAAGCATAGTGCCCGATGGGTAGTTTTCCAGCCCTTGTCACCCCTCCCTCTCCTCCGTTTGTACCCCCGGGTTTGCTGTCCCCATCTTTGTGTCCTGTGTGCTCACTGATTACCTCCCACTCATAAGCAAGAGAATGTGGCATTTGGATTTCTGTTCCTATGTTAATTCGCTAGAATAATGGCCCCCAGCTGCACTCACGTTGCTGCAAAGGACATGATTGTATTCCACGGTGTACCTGTACTACGTTTTCTTTATCCAGTCCACCATTGACGGTTACCTGGGTTGAGTCCACGTCTTTACTATTGTGAATAGTGGACCATGGATTTTTGCATTAATTCTGATTTCTTAAATATTGCATTAAAAGATGATTTCTCTTGATCACAGAGTTTTTTGACACCTCATAAATTCTGCATTCAAGGCCTCACGGCTCTCAAATCATCACCCTGATCCTGGCCCTGAGGCTGCTCCACCGTGGGCTTCAGTGTCAACATCATTAGCACAGGTCCAGCACTGAAGTAAAGGTTAGACTCACTCAGGAAATGGGACCCACATGGCCCACTGTTAGTACACCTTTCCTGGCTTTTCCTCTTTCCTCCAGATGAAGGATTCCTCCTCTGGGTCCTGGGTCCTGCTGCCTGTGGCCCCTGTGCCCCATCTCTGTCTGGCTAATCCCCTCTTCTTCAAGGGTCTGCTCAAATGTGCCTTTCTAATTGCCCCTCCGAGTACCTGCCATGCTCTCACTGCACCTGTGTGCCCCTCTGCCCAGTCCCATGGCTCAGCTTGGTACCACCTCATCTGCAGCCACCTTCCTCACCAGAAGGTGAGCTCTTCAAGGTCGCACGCTTTATTTATGCCATGTATGATTTTCTTAGTGTGTGTGGGTGTGTTGGTCATGAGGGGCATCCATTGAATGATTAAAATAGTGTTACCGGATGCTTAAAAGGTTTTGCTAAGTATTATTATACTATGAGTTTAATAGTATATGAATGAAAAAAGTGACTGGCTACGGGTGTGTCCTCTCCTCTATTCCTGTGTATCCTGAGACCTTCTATGGGTCCCTCCCATGGGTCCACCAATTGCCAGTCTCTGGTTGGCTGCTTATGGTGGGGCCAGAGAAAGTAGAAAGGTTACAACTGAGAGTGCAGGAGATTTGGAAAACTGAGGTCAAAACAGGACGTCTTGTGGCTGGACAGGGAGCAGGGGAAGGGGCTAGGGGAGGTTCTTGGAGGACACCCCCTTTCCCACCCTCTGCAGAGCTTATTCAACAAATTGGTAGCCAGTTGCTGGGGTTAACTGAATTGGAGGTAAAGGAGTTGTACTATCAAACAAGCAGTGACATTGGACAGGAAGGAGGAGCTGCCAGGAAAGGCAGAGGGTGCCGAGGGGAGTGAGTGAGTGAGGGGTGGCATCTCAAGGCGCCTAGTGCCTGGATGGGGAGACCTTGACAGAAAGAAAGTAGTGATTATGTGATATTTCCCTAAAAAGTAGATCTTTAGAGTGATCTCTGTGTGTGTGCATGCACATATATAATATATACACACTTACACATATACACATATTTAATAGATACACACATATACATGTTATATATGCATACACATGCATATATAAATATATACACACATACATATACACATATTTAATATACACACACATATACACGTTATATATGCATACACACGCATATAATATACACACATGTTACACATATACACATATGCACACATACATATACTCACACATGCATATATAATATATACATACATATACACATATTTAATATATACACACATATACACATGTTATATACCAATACACATACATATGTATAATATCTACACATGTTATACATATACACATATATGCACACATACATATACATATTCATACACATGCATATATATAATATACACATAATATATATATATACACATATATACACACATATACACATATACACTCATACACACTTGCATATATAATATATACTTGCATACATGTTATACATATATGCATATATATTATATACACAGATATAATATATAAACATTATATACTCATACATATATGTACACATGCATATATAATATATACATATATGTGCGCATGTTATACCTATACTTATATACACACACGTTATATACTCATACACATATATGCACATACATATATATGCACACACATATATATGTACACATATATACACATAGATATATAGCATATATAACAATTTATGTTACATATAAAAAAGTCATATACAAAATATATAATATATAATATATGATATATATTGATATACAAATTATAATTTTAAAATAATTTATAATTATACATATAAATATATAAATTTATACACACACATATATATTTTTTCTGTTTAAACTCAAGTCAAAGAAATAGGAAGTTAAATGTTATGGGAAGACTATTGGTAACTCCAGCCAGAGTAACTTGCTAATATTTTTAGTTTTACTGCTCTGGAATGCTTAAGGAAGATAAATGGGTTTTATTCTGAGACTCCAGTGCACAGATTGGCTATTATATGCTGGACTTCAAGAAGCAGTGAGCAATGATTTAGGAAGGTCATAAAAAGTGGAAAGCAAAAACCAAAACACTAACACTGGCAAATTAGAATCCGAGAGATGATGGGGGCCTGCTAAAGATGGTTGGGTTATCTGTTACTGTATGGCAGAGCACCCCCCAAAACCTAACAGCCTGGCACAGGAGCCGCTTCAGGGGCTGGGGTGTGGGTCAGCAATTTGGGACAGCCAGACCTGCTTGAGACCAGGAGGCCTCTGGGAGCCTCAAGGCTGCTGCTGGGGAGCTGGGCCGTGGAGGGGGCTCTCTCTGTGAACTTTCCTCATCCTGAGTCCACCCTGGGTTTCTGTACCTGACGCCTGCCTTCCAAGAGGGCAAAGGTGGAGGCTGCCGTCACCCCACTGCCTCACTTTGCTCAATTCCAGCAGCTGCAGCAGCCACAGGCCAGCCCAGATTCAGGGTATGTGGATCTCCCTGCAATGGGAGCAGGGGCAAAGCTACACTTTCCCCAGCGGAGCCCACAAAGGGGATCTTTGGAAAGGGGGTTTCTGGAGGAAAGAGGCTGACAGTTTCACTGGAGAGGATTTGGGGTCCTAAGGGGAGGTCTGAGATGAGGGTGAACATTGTGTTTTTCATGGGGAACAAGGGAGTCGTGGAGTCGCATGGGGCCATGTCCCCCAGCAAACACCCCTCACATGTGCACAAGGGGTGCTGTGCCCATCTTCCACTTACGAGCCTACTGCCACCTTGGCCGTGCAGGATGAAGTTCCGGGGCCGGAAGGATGCATGCAGGGTAAAGGTGGAGAGACATGTGGCCCATGAGAGGAGAGACCCAGAACAGGTATCAGAAAGTCTCACCCTCTGGAGGGAAATGTGTCCCCGAGAAGCTTCTAGGCCACTTAAGAGGCAGTGGCTCTGAAGTCCAGGCAGGGCCCTCACTGTGTTACAGGATCTTTAGGGTGTCGCTTTTCTGGCCAGAAACCTTTGCGACTGGTGGCGCCTTTGCTGGAGTTCAAAGAGAAAGACAAAGAGAAGCTTTCTTGAGTGTCAAGCACGTCTGGGGAGGCTGCAGGGGGCAGCTCCTCTCTGTGGGCAGGTCGTCTTGTCCTGTGTGCAGCTCTCAGCAGAGAGGAGGCCCGGGAGAGGGTGGTTCCTTCTGCATGCAGGTCCCCATTGACTTCTCAGCTCTCCGCCGAAAGGGCAGATCGTCTCTGCAGTTGGTCCTCCAGTGCCCAGTCATCTCTCCATCCTCTCTGTCCTCTGTCCTGCTCTGGCTGAGCCTGGGGCTTTTATGGACCTCAGAGGGGAGCAGGTGCATGCCGATTGGTTCATGAGCGGCCATGGCTGGGCCTGAAAAGGCACCGTATTTCCCCACTCTGGTGCAGGGGTCTGGCAGCCGAGTCCCCAGCCTTCAGGACCTTCCTGGCCTGAAGGTAGGGCCTTACCAGGGACCACCTCCTTCCACTCAGGAATCTGTCTGCCTCCTGCTGCTATTCCTGGAGCCCCAGCTGGGCCCAGACTTTGCTCCAAGATTGGAGCAGGTATCGACAGCAGGGAGAAGCCAGGCAGCAGGAGCAGGTACTTCTGGGCCTGCAAGGGTAAGGGGGGCCTTTCTAGCTCCCCAAGAGTGCAGACATGCCTGAGGCTGATGTGACTACAGTGGCATGTGGGAGGGCAGGGCTGCTGCCTGCTCCTGGCCCTCCAAGAGCACAGGAGGCCCAGGTCTACTGCCTGCCTTGGGTGGCTACGGCCATGCCTATGGGGGAGGGGCTGCTTCCTGCTCCTGGCTTCCGCTGGCTCCACAGAGCATGCAGCCCCAGCTGTGCCCCCTTGCAGCCTGGGGTGGGGGCTCCTGATCCTTGCTGGGCCCCAGGCCAGTGTCTGGTGCAGGGGCAACACCACCATGAACTCTCCCCATTGCCCTGGTGCTCCGGGATGGCCTGGGGTGGAATGGATGTCGGTCCCTGGGCCTGGCGGTTATCCTGACTTGGGGCAGACCCCAGGGGCCCAGCCCTGGACAGCCCGTGCAGAGCCTTCCTCTGAAGTGCAGGGAGCCTGCACCCTGTCAGTGTGGGCACAGTGGCTGTGCCACTGGCTGGGTCCCCGAAGTGGCTGCCACTTTCACTTCCTGTCCTGGACCCCCAAAGAGCAGCTCCAGCTCTGCACTGAGGCCCCTTTCCGCCCGGCCATGCTGCTTCCCTGCTCTGCTGCTCCCCCTCCTGAAGGGGACTGGGCCTGGCCCCATTGCAGCCACCCCCAGGGCCATGGGCTGTGGTGAGGGGGCTGTCCACCTGCCCCCACCCCTCCCTGCAGTGGCTGGTGTGATGGGAGTGCCACACCAGATGCTCGTTGCTGCCATCAATCCCCACTCTGAAGAGGTACGTCTAACGTCCCTTAGGATAGGGATGATGATTGCTCTTCACTTAGAGGCCTATCTAAGGGTTCCCGGTGAGGGAGCCATGGTCAGAGGTGCCATTTGCACAGCCACGTGGAGTCCGATGGCCCATTCCTTTTGTTTCTTCTGAGCTGCTGTCAGAGATCACAGGTTGGTTCACCCCCACAATGGCCAAAAGCTACAAACAGCTCAAAAGAAAAGCATCCTTTCATTCTGGAAAGCAAAACAAAGGGTCAACCACATTCCAAGCAAAAGGTCAAAAGAAGATGACTTCAGTCTTCCATTCGTTCAGCTCACCCGGTCAGCTCCTGTTCAAAATCTGCAGTTATCAGATACCTGCACTCAGGACGGAAGCGGGTCCTTTAAAGACGGTCAAAACAAGGCAACGCTTGTCTGAACGTGAAAATGCCCTGGTGTAGTCACAGTCAGAAACACGATGAATAAAGAAGTGTGGTCGCCTCTGTCGTCACCAGGAACCTAACAGTAACCCTAGTTATGAATGGGAACACGCAGGAGTCGGCAGGATTTGGGGAGGCCCCTACCGTTTGGAACACAGATTAACATGACTCACTAAAACATAAACACCTTATTTCGACAGCTGGGGGGCTGTTGTTTTTTTCTTTCAAAATCAGTATGTGGCCCAAACAGGGAGAAACCTGGGCGCCTTTGAAGGGCTGCGCCTTCGAAGAACCTATGGCCTTTAGAGGGGCCGCCGCGGCGCAGGGGTGGCGCCTGGGGACTCCGCTGCGGCCTTGCAGGTGCCCAGCGCACGGCGGACCCCGGGGAAGGGGCTGCGCGGCGGCTCCCGAGGGGACCAAGCGCAGAGCAGGGCGTGTGGCGGAGCCCCAGCCACCGTGCGCCGGCAGCCGCCCTCTCGGAGGCCCTGGGCCTGCTGGCGGCTCCGGGTGAGGCTAGTTGGTCGCCATGCCCAGTGGCCCAAGGAGGTCCCCGCGGAGCGAGTCGCCGATCGCAGTTTGGGAACGGGCACATGGCCCGCGGGGCTCCTCTCGGTTCCTCCCGAGGCGGGCGGGCTGGGGGCAGCCCCCAGGAGTCACCCGTGGCTGGGCGGGCCTGGGGGTCACGGTGACTCGGTGGCCTCGCTCCGGCGGTACAGTCCCGGGACGGGAGCCACCTCCGCCTGAGCCTGCATGGCTTCCCGGCTCCTCTGCCTCAGTCGCAGTTTGCGGTGGCCCCACGTGAGGCTCCTTTGCCCCGGGCGCCGAGGGACCGCCGCCCCACGCTGCTGACTCCCTGCGCGGTGCTCGCCCAGCCTCAGTGGAGGGCGGAGCCTCGGTGCTGGCGGAGGGGCTTCGGTCCGAGGGCGCAGCGGGTGGGCGCAAAGCCGGGCTGGGGCTGAGCGGTGAAGCTGGAGAGGGAGCGCGTAGGGAGCGTCGAGGAGTGAAGATGCGATTCTAGACCCACAGCTGTTCCTCCTCGTGGGACGAGATGGGGGCAGCAGCTGGTGTGATGTTCCCTGCCCCCCGTCACTTGCCGTGAGGAGGAATGACGTGGCCCCTGGGAGCGCGGGGCGGAGGGAGCCCTGCTGGTGTTCATGGGGCCCAGGGCA
Source organism: Plecturocebus donacophilus (assembly GCA_004027715.1). NCBI lineage: Eukaryota > Metazoa > Chordata > Mammalia > Primates > Pitheciidae > Plecturocebus > Plecturocebus donacophilus. The sequence goes on along the minus strand of PVKP010013471.1, from coordinate 8,728 downwards.
CTGGGCCAGCGAGGTCCCTGGTCTATCGCATCACCCCCTGCCCGCCTCTGGGTCTCGTCTCTCTGCCACGGCGGAGGACCTGTGAGGGGCCTGCGGGTTCCCAGCTCTCAAATCCAAGCTCCTGCCCCACCCTCCTCCAAGAGCCGGTCCTCGGCCTTGGGGTGCAGCCCCCCTGGGATGAACTTCCAGGAAGGAGCCTGCCCAGGCCGGGGTAGGGGGGCCAGGCCCTTTGGTCAGAGATGGGCTCCCAGGTGCCTAGGGCATGGGGTAGAAGTTGGGCACAGGCTTCCTGCGGGCCACCGCTGCAGATCCTGGCCGGGTTTGCTAGGACCACCCACTTGACAAAGCACCACAAACCACGCGTGTGTGGCTTCAGCAACAGGAAGCCTTGCCTCACAGCTCTGGAGGCTGCAGTCTGGCAAGGTTCGCTTTTCAGAGCGCCATCTCCTTGGCTTGGAGGTGGCTGTCTTCTCCCTGTCTCTTCACATTGTCTTCCTTTATGTGTGTCTGCGTCCAACCTTCCTCTTTCTTTAAGGACATCAGTCATATTGGATAGAGCCCACCATAATGGCCTCACTTTAATTTGATTCTGAATGATAGAGATGCTCTGTGCATCCCAGTTTTCAGCCAAAAATGCATCTCATATGTGGTCAGGAACATTTATCCAAATACTCGCTACTTTCACAAAGGTTTCCTGATCCCCAAATAAGGTCATACTGTGAGATTCTGGGGGTCAGGACATCAACATACGCATTTTTGGGGAAAACAATCCATAACTGATTCAGTCTGTAGCCCTGTGGGGAAGGGCTCGGCTAGATGTTGGCTGAAGTGAGGCCCTCGAAAGCTCTGAGCCCAGGGCAAGGTCCTTTTCCTAAGTCCCCTAAAGGTGGTGGGTGGTGGGGAGGAATGTGATGTGATGTGAGATGAGCCCAGAGATCTGGGACCCTGATGACGGGACTGGCACATGGGCGGTGGTACAGCAGGAAGTCTCTGAAGGGCTTTGGGAACAGACAGCACAATTACCAGATCTGCACCCCTGAACCCTGACTCTTGGTTCAGGCTGCACCCCAGACTGAGGTGGGACCCTGTCAGTAATGGATGTGTAGCCGCATCTGTGAAGCGCTGCTTTAGAAGTCTAGCTGAGCATGTGATGGTTAATTTCATGAATTGACTTGCCTGGGCTAAAGGATGCCCCGGTAGCTGGCAAGGCATTATTTCTGGGAGTGACCCTGAGGGAGTTTCTGCTTCTCTTGGAGGTCAGTAGGCAGAGTACTTCTTTTAGGGACAACTGAAGGGAGAGTATTCACCAGTGAGGCATTTCCTAGTTCTGTGACCAGGAAATGATCAGCATGGCTCAGTCTTGACCTTCAAGCTTTGGCAAGGTGCTGGAAGAGGGAAAGGTGTGCTGGAAAGCCCAGGTCACGCTGGTGTGTCTCTCTGTCCCCCTGCGGTGGAAGCAGGGCCTCCTGGATACCTGAATGAAAGAGACGCTCTGTGCGTCCTGGTTGTCAGCCAAAAATGCATCTCATATGCAGTCAGGAACATTTTATCCAAATCCTTGTTTGGATGTGGACACAGGGGAAGAAATCAAAACAAGCCTGGGCGCCCAGAGCCCTTATGGGCCGTAGACACACTCTGTGAGCCCTCGTTGCAGGGCCCAGTCACACCCCTGCCACACCGTGTGACTCCTCTCCAGGATAGTCCATGGCCGTTTGCAATGCAATGAATGTGACATTTATTCTCAGCTATGTGCAGAGTCAGGTGAGGTTATAGCAAATAGAATATAGAAATATTCATTTTCCTTCCAAAAAGGGCTCTGAAATGTCAAATCAAATGAAATGGAATCATTGTATTAGGGCAGAGCACATATAGCTTGCAAACTTTGCGGACTCTCTATACGGTCCCCTAACCTCGCTGCTCCCCATAGAAGCATTTTATTGACCTGGGCCAGTTAAATAAAGTTCATATACACTTATTAGTTGAGCAAATGTCATTTGCTAGAATCTGACCAAAATTCATTGCTAACTTCTCCTGACTTTCAGCTCCTCCCACCCCCAAAACCTCACACTTTTTGTCTGGCTTTCTCTTCCGGACTAAATATAAGGTTTTCTGACAGCAAGTGCACTTGAAATAGTTTAGCTCCGTAGTCCACCTTTAACACCTGAAAATGATCACACAAAAATTCCTGGCGTGCAGCCTCCAGATGTCAGCATTTCTGGGCCCAGGGGCTTTGGGAGCATGGAGGCTGTGGGAAGAGCAGGAGGGAGGCCTGGGGCTGCCGGGCTAATGCCCAGGAGTGGCTAGACCAAGTGAGTGGCAGCCTGCCCCACCCCGAGAGAGCCGGTGCAGAAGGCTCAACCGAGGAATATACATGGCCAGCTCCAAAAGGCGGGCCTCTGTGCACAGATGTTGTGATGTTATGAGATAATTTTCAGGCCTCAATGGGGTGAAAGGGTGGATTTGTCAGAGAGGTGCATACCTACAGCGGTCTTTTCACCATGACTTCATTACCATGTCAATTCTGGGAGAAGGCCCTGATTTAACACAGCAGTTGGCTGAATGCATATGGAGCGGGTGGACCTCTGAATGAATAGTGAATGGAAAACCGGCTGGAATCTGCCTCCAGCTTTGTTTCAGGATGACCAATGTAAGGGACCCCAGAGCTTGCTGAGCAGATGGTAGGAGGGACGGGGCTCCGCTGGCCTTCTCTTCTTTTCTCTTTTATCCTATCACTTGCGGGGTTTCCTCTGTATTTGTGTACATATTTCAATTGCCTAACTAAATTTGCTTTGATTTCTCATTCTACTAAAGCAAAATTAGCTTTGAGGGGAATTAGAAATGAAACACAATAACATATGTAGCAATAAACATTAAAATTTTGTGCTGTTAAAAATTGGAATTTCAAAGACTCTGTTTTGTGAGGTTTAGAAGTAATTGAAAATGTAATTAAGAAATCATGAAAAAGACAATTAAAAGTTTGAAAGGAAGTTCCGAATTACTTCTGGAGTTCTTCAGCATGAAGGGAATTTGCAGATTCTCACTTCGGTGCCTGCCTACATCCAGAAAAGAAAGGTTACGTGCTTTCAGAGAGCAGGGTGGTGTCTGAGGGGCAAGTACTGTAAATCAAAGGACTCGCTGGCATTATCTCGTTTCCTTTCTGCTTTAAAAGTTAGAACAGATGTCACAAGAGAGGACAAAATGGATTTTACCCACCAAGAGAGGCTTTTCTTGCCATCCTTAATAGGAAGCGCCTTGAAATGTTAATGTACACAGTTTGTGTTGCCGGGGTTTGCATAGAGATGGTGGGAAACAGCTCTGATCCCAACAAAACCTTTTGTTATTAATCAAGAAAATCTGGTCCGCTGAAGCAGCAAAGAGCTGAAAATGAGTGAGCCCACTAGCAATGAGGCCAGCGAGTGAAAATGCAGAGAAGGATTCCGACGCACCTGGAAGACCTTGTGGTAGGGTCGGGCTAGATCCCGGGTGGCGGCTCCCTGCGTGCCGCCGTCTCCCAGCCTCCGTATTTAAGGGGGAAGGAATATTTCTCTTGTATCTTGAGCTTTAGAATCGTGTGTTTTCTTTTTCAGCAATTTCAAGAAGCAGGCTGGAGAACATCCATTAAAAGCGCGCTAATGAAGTGCTGCTAAGAAAAGAAAGCTAAACACCACGAAATCAAAGTGGAGCATTTTGCTTGGCTAATGGGCTTGATTATGAGATTTTACAGGCCCTTTTATAAACTTGAATTTTATTTTGTGCTGGGAAACAGGAAATTTCTGTTTGGCTTTAAACATACACGATCACACCACCAAATACTCCTAATTTAAAACTGTGAGAGTAGAAAGAGATTTTTATGTCTAAGAGAGGAAGGGGCAAAAACAGCCCCACCCATGCTAGTGAATAAGCACAACAACCTTCAATACTCTTATTTTAGAGAAGGGGAGATTGAGGCCCTGAAATGAGGTGTGTAGCTGCAACCACCCTAACTGCCTCCTTTCCCCTGAGCTTTCATGGCTGTCAGAATCAACAACTAATTACAGGGTGTGTAACATTGCACCTGCGGTTCCGGGTGAGTCGCTTTGCTGGAGAGCTTCTTTCTTCTTCTTCTTTTTTTTTTTTTTGTAAGACGGAGCGTCGCTCTGGCCCCCAGGCTGGAGTGCAATGGCACGGTCTCGGCTCACTGCAACCTCTCCCTCCTGCGTTCAAGCAATTCTCCTGCCTCCTGAGTAGCTGGGACAACAGGCGCACGCCACCATGCCTGGCTAATTTTTGTATTTTTTTTTAGTAGAGATGAGATTTCACCATATTGGTCAGGGTGGTCTCGAACTCCTGACCTTCGGTGATCTACCCATCTTGGCCTCCCAAAGTGCTGGGATTACAGGCTTGAGCCACCACACCCCTTCAGACATTGCCAAGTATCCCTTGCAGGCCAAAATTGCCCCTGGTTGAGAACCGCTGAACTAGATCAATGACCTACCGTAGGGTGATGGAAGCCATACTTGAAACATTCTAACGCCCCAGTGTCTAGCCTGGTGGTGTTGGGCCCAGAGTCATGTGGTGAACACACGCTGGTGGAGGGAGTTACTGAGAGCCTGCTGTGGGCAAGTCCGTTCCAACTTCCAGTTTCAGCCTCTTCCTCCATAACTCCAATGGTGTTGCATGCTCCCTTTTCTTCCAGCAGTAGCCAGGCTAGGGGAGGGACAGCAGCCGAAGGAAGAGAGAAGCTAAAGCAGTCCATAGCTTGGAGAATCACCTCCAGGTCATACTCAAAACCTCTGTCTTAAATACTGATGCAATCGGCAGCATTGCAGGCTTGCATATTGCATATGCTGAGCTCCACAGGCGGGTGACGTGCTAATGGAGCAGCCGTGGGACTCCCACTGGTGCCTGTTCTAATCTCTGGCAAGAATTTTAAGTGAGCCTGTGTTACTCTTCAAATGATACTCCATTGTCCTTGTAGAAACACCTTGCTATATGAAAGAGTGAATTATGGGAAAGTGGCCTGGATATAGGGTGATGAGCGTTTACTTATGGGATATGTATTGAGCGAACATTGTCTATACCTTTCTATTAAAAGTGAATCTAGAGCAGATCTGTTATAAGGTAAAACGTTTGTTTCCTAGACGGCCATCTTCCTTACCATCCTGAGCACTTAAAATACAGTAAGTCAAACTCTAGAGAAACCGAGAATTCCAGTGGTTGCTTGGAGGTCCCGTAGAAATGTTGTCATCACTTTACACACAAGGTCCACGGGAGACTCAGGATAATGTAACACACGGGAGTTCAAGGGCCTTTTCAGGTAGCAGCCAAGCAGAGTTACATGAAGATTCCTTAATGGTGATGCAAGGTGTCCATCATATGGCAGGCGCCGTCACAGGTGGCCACAGGGAGGCCGGCTGCCTTAGCCCTGTGCAGACATGGGGCTTAACGATGTAGGGTCTCCCAGAGCAGGGGGTCCCAGCCTCACCAGCACTTGGGTCTGTAAATGGCCACTCTAATTTCACTTTGTCTGTTGAGGAGCTGCTGGCATGGTTCACACAGAGCCATCAGGAGAAACTTGGCACTTTTAGGGTATATGGGGTGGGGGAAGAAAAGACCCTGTGTAATCAGGGACAGCTGCTTAGAAGAGATGACCTCAGGGAACCTGGCCTCAAAGAAGCTGCTTCTACTGCCCCTGCGGTTTCGTCAGGCCTTAGGTTCCTGCCTGAAACTCAGGTGGATGGACATTCATTTGAGTTTACAAAATTTGTTCTTAAACCAATGCATATGCCTGCACAGGGGACCTCATGAAACAGGTGAGGGCCCCGATGCCTTCATTTGCTAAAGGAGTCGGTGGCCAGGGAGGCACAGTGACCTGTCTGCTGTTGTCTAGCTCGGTGTGGTAGGACCAGGCCGATAGCAAGCCGTGGCCTTTGTTTCTGTGACTTTCTCCCTGCAAGGATGCCCAGCCAGGGGACTCGATTCCTTGCCTGCACTGAGCAGACAGGGCTCTGGGCTGGGCACAGGGAGCAGAGATTAGTCTGGGCTGAGAGTGGAGGACTCAGAAGGGAGGGGTGGGCTGGCCCCAGCCCCACAGGATAGGGTGGTTTTGAGCGGGTTTTGGAGTCAGAGTTCAGGATCTGGCACCCACCGAGAGAGGGACACAGAGATGGAGAGGGGAGAACACTGACTGGAGATAGACGTCAGCCTCCTGCAGGCCCCCGGTGCCCACTTAACTGCAGAGGAGGAGGGAACGCGCTCTCTGGCTCTCCTTCCTCCTGGAACTGGGCCTGCTCTGACACTGTTATGAGTGTGGAAGACAGCAGCTCCAGGGACTGAGTCAGGTTCTATGGGCGAGGCTGGGATCTGCAGGACAGCGAATGGATTGCTTCTGAGGGACAAGTGCATTTTGCATTGGAGTTGTTGAACTGCCCAGTAATTTTTTGGGCCATAGCTTGCAAGTGGGTTGGGGCCAACGGGAGGAACTGATGTCACCATTTCCGGGGAGGTGACTGCCAGGCCAACGCATAGAGGTGTTAGCATCATTCCCGATGGGCCTATCCCATCCAAAGTGCTAGAAACAGGTTGTACTCAAAAGTAACTCAGTTTACTGTCAGGCTTTTATAAAAAGAGTCTGCTGCTATTTGGAAAGTTGAAGAATATCCTCCTAGACTGAGATTTCACCTACTGGGGGTGAGCTTGGAGCGGAAAAAGGCTCCATTATAAACACTTTAAAAGCAGACCACAAAGGAAATGCTGATACGTACGCTGGCCCGGCCCCAGCGCCAGCTCCAGCGGGCAGTTAGGGAAGGAAGGTTTTGTGTGGAGTTCAAAGCACCTAGTGAAAGCTAATGAGGACCTTTGTGTTGGGGCAAAAGACAGTGAGGGAGCTTATCAGAAAGGAGTGTTCAATTACCTCCTCTGTTTTCTGCAGAGTTTTAAAAAGCAGCCTTTGGAGCTCCTTGAGGGGGCCGCCCAGTCTGTTTCCCTGACGATGGTTTCCAGGGGCTCCCCTCTGGAGGGGTGTACGGGGTGGATGTGTGGGTCTGTGCCCGTGCGAGACAGCCTGGTGCTCCTAGAGGCACAGGGAGGGAAAAGGGCAGTTTGGGGGCACAGTTACCCCAATAGTGCTTGAGTCTTGTGACAGTCAATATTGTTGAGAAGCATGAATGGTTCTGGGGGGTCAGAGGGTGTAGGATGGGGGGAGGGCTGCAGAAGACTAAATCAGCGTGAAAGCAGGGGCTGACAGTGCTGTGTCTGGGTGGATCTCAGAGGCACTGGATCTCGTCAGGTCTTTGATTCTAAGTCCAGGCGTATGGCAATAAAAACCAACTGCTCCAACTTAAAACAACAGGACCGATGTCATAATAATATTTATTTGCTGGTAGAGGAGCTCTCTCTCTCTCTCTCTCTCTCTCTCTCTCTCTCTCCACACCCCTTCTCCCCCCTCTTTCTCTCCCTGCTCCTCTCTCTCTTCCCCTGTCTCCTCTCTCTTCCTGCTCTTTCCATTTGTCTCTCCCCCTTTTCTCTGTCTCTCTCCTGCATCCCTCTCTCTCTCCACATATAAATGTAATGTATTATATATATATTCATGTACATGGTTTCTAGTATATTTTAAATTTATTATATATATAGTCTATATATGAATGTAATTTCCATCATAACTGGCGGGGAGGATCCGGGCGGGAGGGGTGAGAGTGGAGACCCCAGCCGTCTTCTGCTACTCACTCAGTGATCAGTTTCCAGAGGGTGCTGTGGCCTCTGGAGGACGTCCCATTACCCATGGGCCATGCGCCCAGCCAGGGCCCCACACTCGCACTAAGGGAGCTGCCATGTCCTGGGAGGAGAGGTCTCTCTGTATTCGGGGCCTTCGGGCTTGAGCAGCTGCTCACTGGGGAGAGCTTTCAGCTGGGAGGACCCTGGGGCTGGGCGGGCCCTGATATTCCCAGGCACAGAGAGGTGCCCATCACCCCGCCCGGGAGGACCCTCTGGGTCCTGCACACACCCCAGCCAGGTTCACTCCCGGCCAGCATTTCTCTAAACAGCCCTGGAGTCACTCCTGGCAAGAAGTCCCTTTATTTTGCCCTTTCGCTTTCCCCCGTCTATGCGATAAGAAAAGCAACAGCAACAAGAACAAAAAACCTCTCTCATCAACACAAGAAACCTGAATGCTCACCTGGGGGAAAAGGACACCTTGCTGTGAAGTGGACTGGGAGCAGACATGAGAAACCGGCACGCGAATGACGTGGGATGAATGGGAGTGAAAGGAGACGGGCACATAACAGGGAGGCAGCAACCGGGAAGTCGTCTGGCACCGCAGGACCGTGACCCTGGCCACGCGTGACCCTGTCTTTAAGACACTGGCTCTGATCTCCTCTCGGTGCTTCCTCCTGGGGCTTCCTCCTATCGGGGCTGGGGCAAAGTCTCCAGCTCTGTACAATGTAAACAGAAGGAGCAGAGGCCGCCACAGAGGAGGAGAGCATCTTAGGAATGCGAGGGAGGAAAGGCAGGGAGGGAAGAGAGACCTTCTCAGCTTTGTGTCTGCTTTAGGAGACAGAGATTCTGGGCAGAGGAGTTCTGGGGCCCGGGGGCTGGAGAAGTTCCAGCAAACTTGAGGCAGAGAGAGGCCAGGAAAGGAGGGTGAGGTGAGCTGGAGGGGAGAGGGTGTGGGAAGCGCCCGGCGCAGAATCCCACAGCCCAGGGTCTCTGGAGTCTCCAAGCCTCCTGCGGCATCTTCAGAGCCGATCCGCTC
>PVKP010013470.1:0-55410 GCA_004027715.1 Plecturocebus donacophilus | reverse complement strand
CCAAAAGGAGACTCAGTCCCGTTTACTCCGCACCAAGAGCCGCCGAGCCGAGGCGCCGGCAAAAAAGCCGCGCCAGCCGAAAGGGTCACGCTGGCGACCCGTGGGGCTCCTCCACTGGGAATGTCCTGGTCCGTGGGCCGCAAAAATTTATCGGTAAGTGTGGCGTCCACTGGCTCTCTGCGCTTTTACTGGGAGCTGCGATCCTGAGCTGCTAGTGATCGGCCATCTTGGATCTCTCCAATTTTATATTTCTTTTAGTAATTCATCTAAAACAGCATATCAGAATGTTAATTTTAGAACATTTCAAAGAAAAAGTGCTTTTCCTCATCCATTTACATATCTGAGCGAAAAATTCTAAAATATTTTTAAAATATTCATTTAATAGAGTGTGCTTCTTTCTGAGTTTACTTATAACCATTCAATGCATTATTTTAAAAATAAACAACCAAAGAAAAATGTTGACTCATCCCTCTTTCTGAACTTCAAATTCTAGTGATAAATCAAATCCCTGTTTTGCAAGCAGTATTTTAACTTTTCTCACCCACATGAACAAATTAAAGTACTACATATAAAGTATAATATTTGATAGTCAAATCAGAAAAAAAAACAATGAGCAAAGAGAAACTATAAGAAACAAAAATATAATAGAAATGCTTTTGCTTTTAGAAAAGGCTGTATCTGGCTGTTTCATAAACTGACACCTCTTGATTAGCAAAGGGAAAAATTTCATAGGTGTAAGTAGTGATATAGAGATGTGATGTAGAAATGTTCTCAAACATGAAGTGCTTCCATACAAGTTGAATCAGCAAACATTTTATTGACAAACTGTCAGTGAAAACCTGCTCAGAATGTCCTGAGATTGATTTCTGCAGCACCCCTAGCTAGCACCTGACTTGAAGATTCCCTGTCTGGTGTCGGAGTCTCTCATTCTGAGAGAAAGAATTTTTTATTTGAACTCAGCTTTATATAACATTCAGCACAAAGAAATGGTTAGGAGCTGCTTATCCAAATGGAAGGGTAGGTAGAGCAAACATCAACTTCTTTTTTTGTGTGTCTTTACTTTTTGTCCCTCTCCCTTTGTATTATTCCAGATGAACTCCCTAGGCTTGAATACCCCACAGGTAATCACAACTTGGAACATCTGTCCACAGCCTGGCATGATGACAACAACTGCTCTGCACTTGGCAGGGTGGCTGTATGTAATAGTGGTTTACCACTAGGAGTATTCAGTCAGGTTGATTGCGCTCAAATCCTAGCTCAGGTTAATTACCCTCTCAGTGCTCTGTTAATCATTTATATCGTGGATATGATTACAGAGGTGATGTATGGAAACAGGTAATACTTGTGTCTGTCATGTATCAAATGCTCAAAAATATGTATCACCAGCATATATTTTACACTGTATAGATGTATTATAAATATGTGCATAAGATGACATTTTAAGAAGGGAATGTGTAAGGGCATTGGAAATTAAAATTGCTCAGTGCTAAAATACTAAGAAAGAACAGAGTCATTGGAATACCAATCAATCTCTTGAAAAATGTTATGATATTAGGCACCAATACTCTTTGTTCCACCCTTGATGATTCTGATCACCTTCCAGGTCTGAGTTTTAATCCTAGGTCTATACATAATTTTTTAGTTTTCTAAGCAATAATACATAGCCAAACTAGAGAATGCCTTGATCAGAATATCCTCATCAGTGATCAATATTTCTGATTCTAACCCACCTTCCTTCCTTCCTTCCCTCCTTCTTTCCTTCCCTTCTTTCTTTTTTTGGTAGGGTCTCACTCTGTTTTCCAGGCTGACTGTAGTGGTGCAATCACTGCAGCCTCGAACTCCTGGATTCAAGCACACTCCTGCACCCTCCTGCCTCAGCCTTTAGAGTAGCTGAGACTACAGGCATGTGCCACCATGCCTGCCTAATTTTTTTATTTTTATTTTTTTTCTAGAGATAGGGTCCCACTATGCTGCCCAGGTTGGTCTCAAACTCCTGGATTCAAGCAATTCTTGAGCTTTGGTGTCCCAAAATTCTGGGATTACAGACTTGAGCCATTGTGCCCAGCCTCAACCCACCTACGTTTTCTTTCACTACTACCCTCTCTCCTCATCCTAACTGCTTGTTGTTCCCTAAACGCACCATGCTTTGTTTCCTATATATACATGGGTTTGCATGAGCTGCTACTGCTACTTAAATAGCCTTCCCCGGAGTTTCTCTTCCACCGGCGAAGGTTTGCTCCTGTTTTAATACCCAGATCAACTCTTCTGCTCTTCCCATGTTGAGTAAGATCAGCAGATCTCTTCTATGAATTACCCGAGACTGCTATAGCCCCAATCCCACCTCATGTGAAGGTCTGAGGTCCCCAGAAGGTCACTAGACCATGAGTTCCTTAATGACAGAAGTTTACATATTTTTTTTCTTCAGTGGCTTTAGCACACTGCATAATGCAGAGTAGATATCTACAGAATGATGGCAATGATTGAAAAAACTCAAGTTGCATACAGAAGGCTTGGACATATACAAGTATCTTTGTTCAAGGGCTTGACTCTGAGAATAAGATGCTGTCAATGTAAAATATTACAGAAACTCTGAAGAAAGAGCAATGAATGTTGCTATATTAGCACACAGGGACATATCAAGATATTTCTTGTATAGAAACACTGTAATATATTTTAAAGGAACCAGAAAAATATGAAATCTGGTTTTTCCTTCATTAAATTTATAATCAAAGTGGGAGAACAAGACCAGTACTGTTTAATTAAGAGAAGAAATTAAGAGGTTTATGGAAGTCTAGCAATGGGGAAATCGTATAAAGCTACGTTAACATAAGCAAAGATAACTTTCTTGAGAAGGTGAGACTAGCTCTTGATATCAAAAAAGACAGTGTTTGTACAGAGTTTGGGAAAAACAGATGGTTTCTTAGAAGTGTGAAGTAACAGGAGGAATAGGGAGGCTGGTGTGTTAGTTAGGAAACTGTTGAAACAGAGCCCAGATCGCATGTTAGGAAGTAGTGGGAAATAATGGTAGATCGGTAGGTTGGGCCAGATTATAATGAAGCTTTTAAAGTAACTAGGAACGAAAAGTTTGAGATTTTTATGCTAACTGAAGCAAATGATTGATTGATGAAAGGAAAAAACACTGTGTTGATTAAATGTTGACCATTATAATTTTCAGTGCAACAGCTGCTACTGAAATTGCAGTAATTCAAAATGAAAAATAGACATTGTTGTTCTAAAATAGCTTGGACTATTTGGAACCCTGTAGCATGAGTTTTTGCTGTGTAGTTTTGCTAAGAACATGATGGGGTGCAGGGTTTTCCTTTTTCATTTTATCATAATTACTTGTTCTAAGGATGGAGAATTCAAACTGAGAAACAATTTCACAGCCAGAGTTGAAGTGTGGGTTGTATAAAGTTGTTGAAGCATTTTTCAAAGGTATGAAAACTCCTCTCAACTACCTAATTACAATTTCTAACTGAAATGGTATTTAAAACATGTAACTTGCTTAAATTATTTATCTATTAAAATGCATGTATTATAAACTCTATTTACATTGTATTATTTGCTCACAGTTATTTTCCTAAAAACTAAGTCCTGAAGTTTGACAGTATGTATTTTCCCTCAAGATAAATGATTTTATAACTAACCATACTATGCAAACTACTGAGGTAGGAATAATCCATGAATATAATTTATAGCTCAAATCATAGTTACTTATTTTTTACTGCCCAAGATAAACAATTTATTTCAAGAGCATCATTTTATCTTCTTTTGGATTAGTAATATCTATAATGTCAAATAAATCAAGTTGCAGTTCAACATTACTATTCTATGCATCCTTGTTTATTACTAACACATCATCTCTCTGTAGGCTATTTATTTTAGGCTACTTTATCATGTCAAGACATTTGGACATCATCCCATAGTAGGTATTTGAAAACAGGGAGATGCTGAAAAACCCCAAGCTGTATTTTGGAGAGATAATGCTGGTAGAAGTAGGAGGATAAATTAGCGGGCAAGGGAAGAAATTTGAAGGTAAAGGGAACAGTTATAGGGTAAATGGGAGGAGCTATGTGAGGAATAGAATAAACAGATGGAGAAAGCATTTTAGAGGTTGAATGGAACTTGTTACTGTCCAAGAATTAGCAGGTACATAATAAAATGACCTATCAGTGTTACAGTCACAGACACACTTAGTTAGGTTGAAAATGGAGCTCTGGGTACTCTAAGGAGGGAATGGTAGAAGCTTTGCAGAAACAGGTTGCTATAGCAACAGTAGCCTGTCATGTGCAAATGTCCATTCTCCCTGCCAGTGACCAATAGAGATTTTCAGAAGGCCAAAATGTAATTAGCACGCTAGGCCAACTAGTACTTTGATATGGAAAAGTGATCATCCAGTGGATACCATAAACATGGCTATGACTTTAACCAAAGCAGGACCCTACATTTTCAAATGTTTATGGTGCTGAAACCAGATAGTATTTATCTAAATTTAGATGCCTTGACCTTCTACTCTGGGCAAGTATAGCTGTTTAACATCTTTGTGGTTCATATTCTTCATCTATAAGACAGGATAATAGCTATGACTATAAACTTGTAATGTATGATGCTTAGAAGGTGCATGGCACATATTAAGTGAAATGCAAACATCTCTGTTATCCTCATCATCACACAAGTGGGTAGCATAATGCAATGCTTAAGAGCATGAATGCTGAAAGCTGAATGCCTGTGTTTTTGTTGTTGTTGTTGTTGTTGTTGTTATTGCTTCTTATTTTTAATATAGCAATCTGTAGCTGTGTGAATTTGGGCAAGTTATTTAAACTGTCTGCATTTCAGTTTTCTCACCTACAAAATGAGAAATAATACCAGTAACTGCTTCATACAGTTGTTATGTGGGTTAAATGAATTCATATTTGTAAAGTACTTAAGGAAGTGTATGGTAAATAGTGAATATTAGAGAATTTGTTACCTACACAAATAGATGAAAATGTTTTTGTTAGATTTCTCTCACTAGTTCTGATGCTTCCATAATAGCTGCCCTTTTTTAGTAGCTTTCAAAATCTAAATTTGCTTGTATGCTTTTCCATGGCTTCCAAATTTAAAGAAAGCAAAAAGGGGCTGGGCACAGTAGCTCACGCCTGTAATCCCAGCACTTTGGGAGACCAAAGCGGGTGGATCTCGAGGTCAGGAGTTCACGACTAGCCTAGCCAACATTGGTAAAACGCCGTCTCTACTAAAAATACAAAAATTGGCCAGGCAAGGTGTCATGCACCCGTAATCCCAGCTACTCAGGAAGCTGAGGTAGTAGAATCGTTTGGACCCGGGAGGTGGAGGCTGCAGTGAGCTGAGATCACACCACTGCATTCTAGCCTGGGTGACAGAGCAACGCTCCATCAGAAAGAAAGAAAGAAAAGAAAGAAAGAAGGAAGAAAAAGAAAGAAAGAAAGAAAGAAAGAAAGAAAGAAAGAAAGAAAGAAAGAAAGAAAGAAAGAAAGAAAGAAAGGAAGAAAGAAAGAGAAAGAAAGAAGAAAGAAAGAAAGAAAGAAGAAAGAAAGAAAGAAGAAAGAAAGAGAAAGAAAGAAAGAAGAAAGAAAGAAAGAAGAAACAAAGAAAGAGAAAGAAAGAAAGAAGAAAGAAAGAAAAAGAAACAAAGAAACAGAAAGAAAGAAAGAAAAGAAAGAAAGGAAAAGGAAGGAAGGAAGGAAGGAAAAGAAAAGAAAGCAAAAAATAAAGTAAGTAGAAAAGACTGAACTAAAATATATTGTATTTCTACTTTGTGTATTATCTCATTTATTCCTCACAAAATTCACATGAGCTACAAATGAGAAAAGAGACTAAGAAAATGGAAATAATTAAGTTCCCACAGGTGGTAAGTGTTAAGACTAGAATTTGATCCACATATTATTAATTCTAATATTATTATTCTTTAAATTATTATTATCATTATTTTGAGACAGAGTCTCACTCTGTCATTCAGGCTCAAGTGCAGTGGCACAATCTCAGCTCACTGCAACTTCAGCCTCCCAGGTTCAAGCAATTCTCCTGCCTCAGCCTCCCAAGTAGTTGGGATTAGAGGTGCATGCCCCCATGCCCAGCTAGTTTTTTTGTATTTTTAGGAGAAACAGGGTTTTGCCATGTTGGCCAGGTTGGCGTCGAGCTCTTGAGCTCAGTTGATCCCCGCCTTGGCTTCCCAAAGTGCTGAGATTATGGGCATGAGCCACCACACCCAGCCAGTATTCCTTAAATTATTATTGCACAGTATTTCTTTCATAAGTTTAAAGTAAATTATAGACATTAAAATAATTATGAATTATGATAATGTGGTAAATAGTTTTATTCTCATGAAATCTTATGTCTTAAACAGTTAATGTTTTTCTACACATAGTAATATATATTAAATTATCCTGGGTATCCTATATCTCCTGGGTGAGATATAGCATTCTGCTTAAAAGACAAGCTAATGGTTAATTTATGGCTGATTGACTCAGTAATAATGAGTTCAATGAAGAATATATTCTACCCCATGAATTTAAGAGCCCACTATAATATTTAAATATAGGCAATTTTTATTAAGACAATATTATTTTCTTTTTCAGACTACAGTATATTAATCTTTATCTTTTAAAAATCATTTATACTATTTTAAATAGTTGTATTTGGTTTCAGATTATGGTGAGATTCTTTTATAACCTTCAGAGAAAATGCCTATTAAAGATGTTTTAAAGGAACTATTATGCACCCCAACCTTATGAATTTATTATTATCTATGAAGCAAAAAAGTAGACTCCACCATAAACTTAAGATGACTTAGGTATTTGAAATATACAAAATCCATCATTGCAGTTTTCATTCTTATCAAATTTACACTTAATACAAATGACTTCATGTGTTATTTTCTAGGTAATTTTCAGTTCAGCATTTTGTTAAATTATATTTACAGCTAGCACATCCACAAGTGCACAGAAGCAGTGATTTATGCATCAAGGTTTAAAGAAAAACCCAGGAAAGCAATTACTGCTGTTAGTCGCTCCTCAAGGACCAAGCAGAAAATGGCAATGAATTTCGGTGTGGATAAAAAGGTGAAATGAGCTTCTTTTTTGTCACCGCTATGTATTAGATACAAAGCAATCTAACAGATTTGAACGGATTCAGATAGAATAGATGTAAGTAAATCTAATAAATTGCAATGAAATTCATTGAGTGGAATGCCATAGTGTGTTTTCTCTTTACATGTTCAAGTAATTCATCATGTACATTTCCTTTTAGAACATCTACCTCAGATGTTTTCCACCTACAATTTCACTAGTGGGCAGCTATTTTTTCTGTTCATATTATCTGTATATACCCTTAAAATTAATTGTATTCATAAAATTGTTTTCAATAAGTGAGAACAACAACAAATCCTCAAAAGCAATTAACCTTTTAAACTCATCTAAACAAGTGCATGATTTAATGTAAACATATTTATATGTCAACTATCATTCTGAAAAACCAAAGCATCTCTCAGTTCCTACAAAAATAACCCACACCTCAGTTTAATATATGTGTAAGCTAATGAATGCAATCTTTTGAAAAAGTAATAGAAAAACTAATCCCTAAAAAATTCGTAGGTATCATTTTATGCTATGAAATGTTATCAAGTGTGTGATACTGATAACTTTTCTTAAAACTGACTGCTTCAAGAAATTGTTTTAGAAAATTTGAAGCAAGTCCAGCATTACCTATACTTCATGTAGGAAAACAATAAAATATTTGTAAATAGAGACAGGGAGGAAAAGCTGAAATGTAGCTGAAAAATTCAGCACAAAGAACAAGTTATATGTCTTCAGTCGTGACTGAAGGGAAGTATTCCTCAGGGAGGTTTTAAATTTGTTGTAAAGTAAAACATTTTTTACAAAATAAATGTTGAGTGTGCAAGAGATTTTCCATTTTTTCTCCATATTCACACTCTATTTTTCTCCAACTTGCTCTGTGACCTGAGAAGGAAAACATGAATTGCACAGGCTCCCTCTGACCTCCATTGGATTTGGCCTATGGAAAGGAATAGCAAAAGATCTACTTGTGGAAGGAGAATGAGATCAATGTATTTATTCCCTTGCCAGGCTGCAGGTTGGCAATGGTCTGTCATTGTATCGAAGGCTGAACCACCTATTTGGCATCCTCCTGCTATGACCACAACTACTTCTAAAGCAACGGCAGCATTTCTTTCTGGGTTCTAATATCCACTCCTCTTCAGATCTAAGATGGAAAGAGCTTCCTGCTATTGCTGGTCCTGAGGTTTGCCATGTCTTGCTGGTTTCCTTAACCAAGTTCACACCTTTGTAAATGGTTTCTTTTTCTTTTCTTCTTTCTCCTTTTTTTTTTTTTAAGATGAAGTCTTGCTTTGTTGCCAGGCAGGAGTGCAGTGGCCCGATCTCGGCTCACCGCAACCTCTGCCTCCTGGGTTCAAGCGATTCTCCTGTCTCAGCCTCCCAAGTAGCTGGGACTACAGGAGTGTGCCACCATGCCCAGCTAATTTTTGTATTTTTAGTAGAGACGGGGTTTCGCCACGTTGGCCAGGATGATCTCGATCTCCTGACCTCTGCCCGCCTCAGCCTCCCAAAGTGCCGGGATTACAAGTGTGAGCCACCGCATCGGGCCAATGGTTCCTTTATTAAACTATTCTTAATTACCCCCTTTTAAGTGTGCTGTCTTCCTTGCTGACAAATACATTGAGCAAATCAATTAATTCCAAGTATTAACTTCTAAGCCTCTTCCTTGAGCCGTTAGAGAAATTAAAATGTCTTTAAGGCAATATGAATGTTTCTGCAGGCACATAGATAATAGACTACTTCATTGGGTTAGGTATAGCTGGTAAATCAATGATAATTTAACATTTAACTTAAAGTTTAAGGTTTAAGATTTCTTTAATAGGAGTAGAAATATGTTTTCACAACTTGATAACTATTTCAAGAGACACAAACTTAGACGATTTTCTGAAACATCAATCAGGAAATGATAAGGTTTTCCTGTGATGTGTTTTTTGATAAAGTATTCCACACTTTTAAATAGTTCAAATAATCTGCCCTGATATTTTTTTCTCAGTTTTAAACAGGTTATTTACATACCACATCTTCATTTAGACAAAGGCAACATTTTATGCTATTACTGCTGTATTTGGGTCTTCTGTTAGCCTTTTGATATTTATATAGGTATTAAAGAATGTTTTGGTTTTAAGACTTATGAAAGCAAAACCTCAGCATAATCAATAGAGGCAAGCTATAGGGAAGACAGAAATTTTCACATTCAGGTCATTGTTGAAATTAGTTATTTCACATCTGTCCCAACTGCCCAGTATCCTTTTTATCACATCAAAGCATAATTGCTGAGTCAAGTTCAAAACAGATGAACTGGGAGTATTGGTTGGTGGTTATGAATTCCTTGGTTCTCTCACCATAGTTTAGTTACATCATTAAAGTGTTGGTTTTTAAAAAATTGTCATGCATGACTCCAAATCTGAAACTTTAAGAGAAAGAGAGCATTAAAGAATAAGAATAGAGGCCGGGCGAGGTGGCTCAAGCGTGTAATCCGAGCACTTTGGGAGGTGAGGCGAACAGATCACAAAGTGAAGAGATAGAGCCTATCCTAGCCAACATGGTGAAACCCTCTCTCTCTTAAAAATATAAAAATTAGCTGGACATGGTGGTGCACTCCTCTCATCCCAGCTACTTGGGAGGCTGAGGCAGGAGAATTGCTTGAACCCGGGAGGCAGAGATTGCAGTGAGCCAAGATCTCACCACCGCACTCCAGCTCAAAAAAAAAAAAAAAGAATGAGAATAGAAAGCTGCAACATACATTGTTGAATATCTTCTTTCACAGCTCTTCTTATCAAATATGCACACCTGCATAAACACACTTTACGTGCTGAATTCTACCAAGCTATGTTTATTTATTTGGCCAAATGACAAATATAACAAAGATAACCTTTTCATGTTAAATTCTGTATTAAATTTAATATGAAGATGAAAAAGCTAAGTCATCAAGCTTAATCCCCCCTTGATCACTCGGTGGATGCTTCTAAAGTGTTTGAATAGTTCATGTTTTAACAGATTTTTAAGCTATAAACATACATGATTCACAAGATAATACCAATATACAAATGTTTAAGTTGATGAAATAGAAACTCAGAAAATATGATTTTCTCAAGGTTATAAATTACCAGTAAGCTATGGAATTTGACCTTGACTAGGCCTTCTAACTCTGGTTAAAAGCTTTATCTGCTACACTGTGAGAACATCTTTTGATCAAGTGTACTAGAACGTTATCAAAACACTAGATGCCCAAGTTAGGGTAAAGACAGGAAAAGGACCTACTGAGATCACTGAGAGGAAACATCCCCAAGTTGAAAATTTTTCCTAGGACCAGCTTATTGAGGGTAGAAAGGCCTGAGAGAGGTGCACTCAATGAAGTGTCCGCATCATGGCTATTTATCTCAAAGGTGGAGTCCCAGAAGACACGCCAAAAAGGAAAGAATGTAAAAATGTCTTCTCTCAACATTCTCTTCTAGTATCTCCACGTTACTCTCCTCGAGGTGGAGAACTAAGAAATGAGTCAGAGAGAGGGATGCATTTTGGACAGTGTTATCACATGGGGTCTTTGGACGGTGTGCAGGCTCCAGGGACCCAGTATTGCAGCAGAGGTTCTTCACGTTCACAGTTTACTCCTATTCTATTGCCGCAAATAGTGCATGAGAAAGTTGCTCACCAAATTCTCCAGAAAGACTTCTGTCCCTGGATAAATTAACATACAGTGTCATGTAGTTTGACGCTACATAACCATGGGTGTTGATTCCTGGTTATTTTGCTAGTGTAGCACTCACTTTATTTGTGTATACCTGGCCACCCCAAATGCTAATGGATGTTTTAAAATGTGACTTGTGTATTTGTCTTGTTTTGTTTTGACTTTTTGTTCTCAGAAGAAATTACTTCCTATACAAAATATTAAAAATAATTATTCTCTTCCTAGATCAACCTGCATAATTTTGCTGAGCTCCGTAATTGAGCAAGGAAGAAAAAATATTTTCGTAATACTATGAGTTAAACCAAGTAGAATATGAACTAGAATGAATTACCTTGAATGTGATGTTTGAACCTGTGTGGGTTCTGTTGATTCATTCAGCTGACATTTGTTGAGCGCCTCTCATGTGACAAGCACATAGCAGGGATTTCCAAGACAAAAGACAAACTTTGCAGGTGTCAATTGCTGTTGAGCTAATAGACCAGACGGGAAGACTGAGGTACAAGTGTCACCACCCTTTCAGTTTTAACATCCTTTGATTACAATTCCAGTCACATTTGCGTAACTACTACAAATCCTGGCACTCTGAGTTCTGCCACATGATAGCAGGACCTGGTATTTTCCCTCAGGGAGTTCTTGAATGGTAGTATCTCTTGTCCATCTACCCCACTGCTCATGCCACAGGGTTCCACTTTCTTTTGTTTCCACTAACTCCTTCTTAAAGTCCCCATGGACCACACTGCCACCACCATTCTGTCTTGAGGGGCCAGGGCAGAGAGGAATCCCCTTTTACATCATCACTGTATAACAGGTACAGGGCTGATATCATGGACGTGTCCAGTACAGTTGCACAAGACCTCACTTTCAAAAACCTCTCACTTGAACATTTGGAGTTGAATGCTCTCTGGTCGCTGTCTTGAAATGTTTAATAATGTTATCTTTGAGTTATGTTTTGTAAGTGAAGTCCAGTGGGTCAGTGGAGCATGTGTTGGGGACTAGGCGCCTCCGCCCACACATGGTGCTGCCTCTAGCCACCTCCATGACTTCATGGGAGGAGCTCTGGGCAGCCCACCCCCTATCCTCTGTGGCCCTGGGACATGCCCTGACTCCCTTTCTTGATCCCACTCTTTGACCACTGACCCCTACATCTAGGGCAGTAACCAGGTCACGGTTGTTTAAAACAGCCTGCATGCTCTTGCCCTCCACCCACTGGGGGCCTGGGGAGGGGCCTGGGGAAAGTCAAGGTCTCTGAGTGTTCCCTGCAGGGTCTAGAGAAGGAGCATGGTGCTAGTCATCCCATGCCTGGGTTGGCAGTGCTATAGCATGTTTCCTGGTGGCAAGCGTATCTTTCACAACTGTTCCAGGTACTAAGTGTGTACCAGTGCAGAGGGTGCCATTCCTTGCAGGGTCATCCTGTCAGCTGTGGGTTGAGATGACAGTTGATAGGAAAGGGAGGCTGACTTCCCTGCTGCTGCTGGGGTCCTGCATTTCCATTTTGCACTGGGCCTGGCAAAATTAGACAGCTGACACTGCATAGGTAACATATATTGTACCCCTGGAGGTTATTCTGAACAAAAGAATAAACTATTTTACTGTTTCCTTTTATATGACAGTGTATACTAGGTAAAGTGGGCTTTAATCATATTAGAATAACCTGTAACCAGAGGAACTGCAGCTTGGGTTGAGGGGGAGGAGATAACCCATGTGGTTAAATGGTCACATGCAGGATATAGAAACTAAGTGAATATATTGATAACTTCAGGAGCTTGAATTCTTCCTACTTGGGGAAATATAAATATAGAAAGGAGGAAGGTGAAAATAAATCCTGAATTGTTGAATTGGAATCTGTAAACTCCTGGTTTTTAAATATATATAGATGGACGGGTACAGCCAGAGATGCAGATTATATGGACCTACACATACGTGTGTGCGTGCATGTGTGTGCGTGCATGTGTGTGTGCCTAGTTCTTCCTGCTGAAGGGGTCTGGAAGCCTAGTAACAAGAAACATACTTGGCACCCAGATCTTGGATTCTAAATACTATTCACTAAATGAAACCAAGACTCTATAGGAAAACGGATGATTCCAGAGCAGGAAAAGTGTAAGATGGGACTGGGACTGGAACATTTTGCAGTATCACAATGCAAAGAAGGAATCAAAGAACATATGGACATGTCAAAAGAGCAAAGAAGCCACCTTGAAGGAGCGCTTACTGTCCAAACTTGGAACAATTAGAGCAGCCGATAAACAATAATAAAAAATATAACCATGGAGTAAAATAAGAATCCATGAATCAATGCTGATATAAATATATAAATGAATGAATGAATTAGTAAAAGAAATTGGAGATAAGTATATTATTTCTTAACATATAAAATAAAAATATATTTATTGCTCACATTTTACTATAATGTAGTACATTTTACAATACAGTAAAATGTGAGCAATAAATATAGAAATAATTATGAACTTAGAATATCACCATTTGGCAACTACTGCAGTAAAGAATGATTTGGGATATAATTATCAATAGATTTTTTAAAAATAAGTGAAATTTTGGTGAGAAACAATATTTACCTAAACAATATTTACATACTCTCAAACTAGATCCCCTCTTACTTAAAAAATACTTGATTGATTTAAAAATTAAAATAAGCACATGATATACTTACATAAATAACAATTTTAATTAAAATATTTCAAAAATTAGTGAGAAGAGTAGCGTTGCTTCATTTTTTGGAAATCTCATTAACATGAGGATTAATAGAAAACAAATGGATTTTCATATCTGTTTCTGCATTTAATCTGATGTGACATTTTGTTTTGGTTGAAGTATATAAGGAAAATATAATCTGACACAAATATGTAGTTTGAAAAGGAAAGGGTATTTTAAGAGTCTCAGATAATGGTGGATATTCTTTGGTACAATAGCAATTTTTTTAAATTTTTGTGAGTACATAGTAAGTGTATATATTTGTGGAATACATAAGATGTTTTGGTACAGGCATGCATGTGAAATAAGCACATCATGGAAAATGGGGTATCCATTGCCCCAAGCATTTATCTTTTGAGTTACAAACAATCCAATCATACTCTTTAAGTTATTTTAAAATGTAGAATTAAGTTATCACTGACAATAATCACCCTATTATCCTATAAAATAGTAGGTCTTATTCATTTTTTTTACTATTTTTTGTATCCATTAAACATCACCACCTCTTCACCAGTCTCTGATAGCCATACTGTACACTCTGTATCCATGAGTTCAATTGTTTTGCCACAAATAAGTGGGAACATGTGATGTTTGCCTTTCTGTGCCTGGCTTATTTCAGTTAACAAAAATGATCTCCAGTTCCATCCATGTTGTTGCAAATGACAGGATCTCATTCTTTTTTATACTACCCCATTATGTAAATGTACCACATTTTCTTTATCCATTCATCTCTTGATGAACACTTAGATTGATTCCAAATCTTAGGTATGTTTCCACAAACTTGAGAGTGCAGACATCTCTTCAGTATACTGATATTCTTTCTTTTGGGTATATACCCAGCAGTGGGATTGTGGGATCATATGGTAGCTCAATTCTTAGTTTTTCAAGAAACCTCCAGATTGTTCTCCATAGTGGTTGTACAAATTTGTATTCTCACCAACAGTGAACAGGTATTCCCTTTTCTTCATATCCTGCCAGCATTTGTTATTGCCTGTCTTTTGGATGTACCCATTTTAATTGGAGTGAGATGATATCTCATGGTAAATTTGACTTGCCTTTCTCTGATGATTAGTGACGCTGGGCACCTTTTCATATGCCTGTTTGTCATTTGTATGTCTTCTTTTGAGAAATGTCTATTCAAATATTTTGGTTGGATTATTAAATTTTTTTTCCTATACAGTTGTTTGAGCTCTTTATAGATACCAGTTATTAATCCCTAGTCAGATGGGTAGTTTGCAAATATTTTTCTTGTTCTGTGGAATATCTCTTCACTTTGTTGATTGCATCTTTTGATGTTGTGAAGTCTTTAAGGTGATGGAATCCCATTTGTCCATTTATGCATTGGTTGCCTATGCTTGTGGGGTTATACTCAATAAATTTTTGCCCAGACCAATGTCCTGGAGATTTTGCCCAACATTTTCTTGTAGTCATTTCATAGTTTGAGGTATTAGGTTCAAGTCTTTAATCCATTTTGATTCAATTTTTGTATATAGTGAGATACAGGAGTCTGGATTTTCAGGATTCCCTGCAGCATTTATTAAAGAGACTGTCTTTTCCCCAGTATGCGTTCTTGGCAACTTTGTTGAAAATGAGTTCACTGTAGGTATGTGAATTTGTTTCTGGATTCTCCATTCTGTTCCATTGGTCTATGTATCTGTTTTGATGCCAGTTCAGTGCTGTTTTGGTTACTATAACTTTGTAGTACAGCTTGAAGTCAGGTGACATAATTCTTCCAGTTTGGTTCATTTTGTTTAGGATAGCTTCGGCTATTCTGGATCTTTTGTGGTTCTATATAAATTTTAGGATTGCTTTTTCTATTTCTGTGAAGAATGTTAATGTTATTTTGATGGTGATTGTTTTAAATTTGTAAATTGTTTTGAGTAGTATGGACGTTTTAACTATATTGATTCTTCTAATCCACAAACATGAAAATAGTTTCCATTCTTTGGTGTCCTCTCCAATTTATTTCATCAGTGTTTTATAGTTTTCATTATAGAGATAGTTCACTTCTTCAGTTAATTCCTAGGTACTTAATTTTATGTGTGGCTATTATAAATGGGATCACTTTTTAAATTTTTTTTCATGTTGTTCCCTGTTGGCATACAGAAATGTTACCAATTTTTTATGGTGATTTTGTATCCTGCAACTTTACTGAATTTATCAATTCTCATAGTTTTCTTGTGGAGTCTTTAGGATTTTCCAGATATAATATCATATCATCTACAAACAGGTATAATTTGACTTCTTCTTTTCCCACTTGAATACCCTTTATTTTTTTCTCTTATCTTACTGCTTTGCTAGGATTTCCAGTTCTGTGTTGAATAACAATGGTGGCAGTGGGCACCACTGTAGTATTCCAAATCTTAGAGGAAAGGCTTTCAGTTTCAGCATTAAGTATGATACTAGCTGTGAGCTTTTATTATGGCTTTTATTATGTTGAGGTGTATTCCTTCAATCCCCATCTTTTTAAGGGTTTTTATCATAAAGGAACGTTGAACTTTATCAAACGCTTTTTGGCCTCAATTGAAATGATCATATGGTTTTTATCCTTCATTCTGTAGATATGATATATTACATTGATTGATTTACATAGTTGAACCATCTTTATTTTCCAGGGATAAATCCCACTTAGTCATAATGAATCACCTTTTTAATGTATTGTTTAATTGGGTTTGCTGGTATTTGATTGAGAATTTTTGCATCAATATTCATCGGAGATAATAGCCTGCAATGTTTTTGGGGGTGGGGTTTTTTTTTTTTTTTTTTTTTGACGTGTCTTTGTCTGATTTTGGTTTCAGTGTAATACTGGCCTCGTAGAAAGAGTTTGGAAGTATTCCCTTCTCCTCTACTTGTTGGACTAATTAGAGAAGGATTGGTATTAGTTCTTATTTAAATGTTTGGTAGAATTCAGCAGTGAAACCATCAGGTCCCGGGCTTTTCTTTACTGGAAGACTTTTTATTGTAGTTTTGATCTCATTACTAATTAGTCTGTTCAGGTTTTTCATTTCTTCCTGGTTCAATCTTGGTAGGTTGTATGTGTCTAGGAATTTGTCCATTTCTTCTAGATATTCCAATCTATTGGCATATAGTTGTTCATAGTAGCTACTAATGAATTTCTGCAGTATGAGTTGTAACATCTCCTTTCTCGTTTCTATTTATTTGGATTTTTTATCTTAGTCTGGCTAAAGGTTTGCTAATTTTGTTTAACTTTAAAAAAACAACTTTTTGTTTCATTTATCTTTTGTTTTTTTATTTCAATTTTATTTATTTCTTCTCTGATCTTTATGATTTCTTTTCTTCTACTAATTTTGGATTTGGTTTGATTATACTTTTCCAGTTCTTCAAGATAAATTGTTAGATTGTTTATTTGAGGTTTTTCCCCTTTTTTGATGTAGGTGCTTATAGACATAAAATTCCCTCTCAGTACTGGCCAGGTGTAGTGGCTTATGCCTATAATCCTAGCACTTTGGGAGGGCGAGTCGGTCAGATCTGCTGAGGTCAGGAGAATTGCTTGAACCCAGGAGGCAGAGGTTGAAGTGAGCCAAGATCACACCACTGCACTCACACCTGGGCAACAGAGCAAGATTCTGTCTCAAAGAAAAATTTTTTTTCCTCTTAGTAGTGATTTTGCTGTATCCCATAGGTTTTAATATATTGTGTTTCTATTATCATTTGTTTCAAGAAATTGTTTAGTTTCTTTCTGACTTTCTTTATTGAACATATTGTTTAATTTTCATATATTTGTATCGCTTCCAACATTCCTCTTGTTATTGATTTCTAGTTTTATTCCATTGTTATCAGAGAAGATGCTGAATATTATTTCAATGTGTTTGAACGATTTTTTTTTTTTGAGATGAGTCTCGCTGTCTCCCAGGCTGGAGTTCAGTGGTGCAATCTTGGCTCACTGCAACCTCCACCTACTGGCAAGCGATTCTCCTGCCTCAGCCTCCTGAGTAGCTGGGATTACAGGTATGAATGTTTCAAAACTTTTTGTGTCCTAAGATATGGTCTATCCTTCAGAAAGATCCATGTGCTGAGGAAAAGAATGTGAAATCTGTGGCTCTTGGATGAAATGTTCTGCAGATCTCTATTAGATCCATTTGGTCTATAGTGCAGATTAAATCCAATGTCTCTTTGTTGACTTTCTATATGAAAGATCCGTCCAATGCTGAAAGTAGGGTGTTAAAGTCTTCAGCGATTATTGTATATGAGCCTATCTCTCTTTTTAGCTCTAATTCATATTTTCTATACATGTGCATATATATCTGAATGGTTGGAGTATATACATATTGAAAATTGTTTTATCATTTTGCTGAATTGACCCATTTATCGTTATATAGTGACCTTCTTTGTCTCTTCTTACATGGTTGTCATGAAATCTATTTTATCTGATATAAGTATAGCACCTCCTGCTATGATTTGGTTTACATTGGCCTGAAATATCTTCTTCCATCCCTTCACTTTTAGTATGTGTTTTTATATGTGAAATGTGTTTCTTGTAGGCAACAGATCAGTTGTTCCTGTTTTTTCATCCATTCAGCCATTCTACATCTTTTGATTGGACAGTTTAGTCCATTTACATTCACTGTTATTATTGATAAGTAGGGACTTACTCCTGATATTTTGTTATTTGTTTACTAGTTTTTTTGTGGTCTTCCCTTCCTTCCTTCTTTCTTTCCTTTCTGTCTTCTTCTAGTGAAGGTCACTTTCTCTGGTGATATGATTTAGTTTCTTGCTTTTTATTTTCTGTGTCTCTATTGTATGGTTTTTAATTTGAGGTCATTATGAGGCTTGCAAATACTACCTTATAACCCATTACTTTTACCTGATAATAACTTAATCCTATTTGCAGAAATAAATGAAGAAGCAAGCAAAATGAAACCTTATAAAAACTCTACAACTTATTTCCTCTTCTTAACATTTTGTTGTTTCTATTTATATTTTATTGTACTGACTATGTCTTGAAAAGTCACAGTTCTTATTTTTTAGTTGTCTCATCATGTAGTCTTTCTACTTAGGATAAGAGTAAACACCACAGTTACAGTGTTATAATATTCTGAGTTTTTCTGTGTATTTACTATTAGCAGTGAGTTTTATACCTTCAGGTGATTATTTATTGCTCACTAGTGTCCTTTCCTTTATGACTGAAGTACTACCTTTAGCATTTCTTGTAGGACATGTCTGGTATTGAAATTCCTTAGTTTTTGTTTATTTGGGAAAGTCTTTCTTTCTCCTTCATGTCGAATGATTTTTCTTTGGCACTTTAACTATGTGTTGCCACTTTCTCCTGGCCTATAAAGTTCCCACTGAAAATTTCTCTGCGGGGAAGTTCTCAGCTGTAAGACATATTGGAGCTCTATTGTATGTTATTTGTTTCTTTTATTTTGTTGCTTTCAGTATACTGTCTTTATCTTTTACCTTCGGGAGTTTGGTTATTAAATGCCTTGAGGTAGTCTTCTTTGGGTTAAATCTGTTTGGTGTTCTATAACCTTCTTGTACTTGAATATTAACATATTTTTGTAGTTTTGGGAAGTTCTCTGTTATCCCTTTGAATAAACTTTCTACCCCATGTCTTTCTCTACTTTCCTTTAGGGCCAATAACTCTTAAATTTGCCATTTTGAGGCTACTTTCTAGATCCTCTAGGTATGCTTCAGTGTTGTTTTAGTCTCTTTTCTTTAGTCTCTTTCTCTTTCATATATTTTCAAATAGCTTGTCTTCAGGTTCACTAATTCTTTCTTATGCTTGATTAATTCTGACTTTAAAAACTCTGATGTCTTCTTCAATATGCCAATTGCATTTTTCAGCTTTAGAATTTCTGCTTGATTTTTTTTAAACCTCTTTGTTAAATTTATCTGACAGAATTCTGAATTCCTTCTCTGTATTACACTGAATTTCTCTGAGTTTCCTCAAAACAGCTATTTTGAATTCTCTGTCTGAAAGGTTACATATCTCTGTTTCTCCAGGATTTGTCCCTGGTGCCTAATTTAATTCATCTGGTAAGGTCATGCTTTCCTAGATGATGTTGATGCTAGTAGATATTTTTGATGTCTGGGCATTGAAAAGCTAGGTATTTACTGTAGCCTTCACTATCTGGGCTTATTTGTAGCCATCCCTTTTGGAAAGGCTTTCTAGATATTTTAAAGGACTCAGGTGCTATGATCTAAGCTGTAATTGCTTTAGGGAGCACCTCAAGCCCAGTAATACTGTGGTTCTTTCTGAGTCATAGAGGCAACACCTTCATGGTCTTACACAAGATCCAGGAGAATTATTTCGATTACTAGGCAGAGACTCTTGTTCTCTTCTCTTACTTTCTCCCAAACATAGTCTCTTTCTCTGTTCTGAGTCACTTAAAGACGGGAGTGGAGTAATACAAGCAACCTTAAGACCACCATCACTATGACTGACATGAAGTCAGTCCAGCACCAGATCTCACCCAAGGCCTGCTGTAATGACTCCCTGGCTACTGCCTATGTTCTAATAGCAAAACTGAATATGCGTTTGTTTCTTAAAAGTTATGGGCAATATGGAATCAAAAATAAAAATGGTGTCAATGAAATTTTCATTGTTAAATTTCAGTTGTTTATGTAGTTTTTAAAATCAATAACTTTACTTTAAGAATTTTAGATTTACAAAAATGTTGAGTAGATAATGTAGCATTCTTACATAAACCCATTCCCTGCACATAGTCTCCTCTATTTTTAAAATCTTGCCACAGTGGGATACATTTGTTACAATTAACATATCAACACTTATATATTATGATTAGCTAAATTCTATAGTTTACATTAAGTTTTGCTGTTTGTATTGTACAGTTCCATGGGTTTTGGCAAATATATGTGCTGTATATCTCATTACAGTATCATATGGAATAGTCTCACTGCCCTACAAATCCCCTGTGTTTCATGTATTCATTCCTCCTACCACTCCCTGTCTCCAGGACCTCTGACAACTATTGACCTTTTTACTGTCTTCACAGCTTTTTTCACTGCGGAATGTCCTAGTTGCAATTATGGAGTACTTAGTCTTTTCAGACTGGCTTCTTTCCCTTAGCAACACGCTTGTGAGTTTCCTCCATTTCTTTTCATGGCTTTGGAACTTATTTTTTTCTCCTTGAACAATATTCTGTATTATAGATGTACCATGATATTTTTATACACTCACCTTTTGAAAGATGTTTTGGGCTGGGTGTGGTGGTTCACACCTGTAATCCCAGTACTTTGGGAGGCCGAGACAGGTGGATCACCTACGATCAGGCGTTCAAGACCAGGCTGACTAACATGGTAAAACCCCCCATCTCTACTAAAAATACAAAATTAGCTGGGCATGGTGGCATATGCCTGTAATCCCAGCTAGTCAGGAGGCTGAGGCAGGAGAATTGTTTGAACCCAGGAGGCAGAGTTTGCAGTAAGCTGAGATCATGCCATTGCACTCCAACCTGGGCAACCAGAGTGAAATAAGAAAGAAAGAAAGAGAGAGAGAGAGAGAGAGAGAGAAGGAGGGAAGAGAGAAAGAGAAAAAGGGAGGAAGGAAAGGAAGGAAAAATAAAAGAAAAGAAAGAAGGAAGGAGAAGGAAGGAAGGAAGGGAGGGAGGGAGGGACGTTTTGGTTGCCTCTAGGTTTGGTGATTAAGAATATCGCTGTAAACAGGGGCAGGTTTTTGAGAAAGCATGTTTTCAATTCAGTTGGGTAAAATCTAGGAGAGGATCACTGGATAATATATGTAAGATCTTCTTTGCCTTTGTAAGAAACTTCCAAACTATCTTTTAAAGTACTGTTTTATATTCTGACTAGCAATTAGAGTTGCTATAGCTCCACATTCTCTACAGCATTTGATATTATCCATTTTTGTAAATTTTAATTAGCTTAATAGGTGTGTAGTGGTACCTCACTGATTTAATTTGTAATTCCCTAATGACATGATGGTGAGAATTTTTTAATATGTTTACTTGCCATTTGCTTTTCTTCTTAGGTAAAGAGAAGACATTTTGCTTATTTTTAAATTGGGTTTTTTTGTTTTCTTGCTGTTGAGTTTTAAGAACGCTTTGAATGTTTTGGATAACATTCTTTTACCAAAAATACGTTTTACAAATATTTTCTCCCAGGATCTGTTTTCTCTTTTCATTCTCTTAAGAGTGTCTTTCACAGAGCTGATGTATTTGCCTTTAACAAACTTCAACTTATTTTTTTTTCTTTCAAGGATTGTCCTTTGGATTTTGTATTTTAAAACTCATCATAAAAACCAAGGTTATCTAGATTTCATCTTATGTTTTATTTTACTAGTTTTATAGTTTTTCATTTTATATTTATATCTGTGATTCAAGTTAATTTTGTGAAAAATAAGAGTGAGTGAGTGTGTGTGTGTGTGTGTGTGTGTATACGCGCACGCATATAAATATCCAATTGGTCTGGAACATTGTTTGAAAAAACTATTCTTTCCTATTGAATTGCCTTTGCTCCTTTATCAAAGATTAGTTGAACATATTTCTGAGTGTTCACTTTCAGGATTTCTATTCTGTTACATTAGTCTACTTGTCTATTCTTTAGCCAATATGACACTTTCCTGATAACTGCTGACTTACAGTAAGTCTCAAATTCAGGAAGTGCCAGTTCTTCAACTTTGTTCTTCTCTTTAAATATTGAATTGGTTATTATGGATCTTTGACTCTCCATATAAACAGATCGAGTTTGTTGATAGCCACAAAATAACCTGCTGGAGTTTTGATCACATTGTATCAATAGATCACATTGGGAGAAATTCGCATCTTGGCAATACTTAATTTTTCTACACCATGGATAGTTCATGAACATGGAATATTTCTCCATTTATGTAGATCTTGTTTGATTACTCTCATCATAGTTTTACAGACTTTCTCACTTAGAACTTCTACATGTGTTGTTAGATTTATAGCTAAGTATTTCATTATTTGGGATATAATGTATAATATTTTTAATTTTAAATCTCAACTGTTGTTAGTACAGAGGAAACCTGCTGAGTTTTTGCATAATAACCTTGTACCCTGCAACCTAGCTGTAATTATGTATTAGCTCTCGTTCTATTGATTATTTGGGATTTTCTGCATCGACAATCATATCATTTACAAACAAAGACAATGTTACTACTTATTCCTCAACATATATATGGTTTATTTCCTTTTCTTTTTTGTTGAACTGGCTAGGACTTTTGGAATAACACTGAATACAAGTTGAGTTCCTTGCTGGTGAGCTAATTTTGGCTTTCATTTTCTATATTCACCTGTCTTTCTAAATTTCAGCATGGTGATTTTCTCTGTAATTCCAAATCTCTGGTGGATCTAATAATAACTGTTGAGTTTCAGTTTGTTCAGCATTTTTCTTGTGAGGCTCAAAGTGACATCTTCCAAGTTCTTTAAATGTCAGAACTCCCCCCTTACTTTTTAATAAATATAAACGCTGATCAATTAGCTTATAATGAACCATCCTGTGAACACCACCACCACCACTGAATTATACAATCCAACATCTCCAATTATGAGAAATATTGATGTCGTGTACCCACTAATATATGCACTGAGAAAAACACAGCATCCCTTGTAATATTTTGTCAAAAATGTATAACCTGAATATAATGACAAGGAAACCAAGGAAAGATTCAAATTAATTTTACAAATAAACTAAAATGTATTCTTTAAAACTGCTATGGTCATGCAAGGCAAAGCATAACCAAGCAGCTGTTTCAAATTGAAGGACAATAAAAAGACATGGCAATTAGAGGCCATGTTTCACTCTACATTAATCCTACACCAGAAATAAATGGGTAATGCAAAAGACATTGATGAGGAAATTGGAGACAATCAAATAGGACCTATCCATTGTTTCAAAGTATTGAATCAACATTTATATCCTTATTTTTATGAAAATCTATAGGCTGGCATTCTTATTTTTAGGAAATATTCTCTGATGTATATAGGGATACTATGGCACTATGTCAGAAACTGACTTTCATATGCATATGAAATGTATAGTATATATAATAATAATATTTATAAAGAGATAATAAGAAAAATATGGTAAACTATTAACAATTTGGAAATCTGAGTGAGGGGTATACAAGAATTCTTTATCACTTATCATCACCTGTATGACCTTCTGAACATTATTTTACATCTAGGCATTTTAGTTTCTACATATGTAAAACAGTGATAATAGTGGTACTTAGACACTATTAGACAATTTTAGACATGATTAGATAATAGTGGTTCTGGACATAGTGTGACTATGGAATTATGTATGGAATTAAGTAGAATAATGTATGTAAAACACGTGTAGATGATCTGGTATATAATGAACACAGGAAAATCTGTTTTTTAGAGTAAATGCATAAGTATTTGTGATATCATTAAAAATAACATATAATTTCAAAGCTTCTGGAAGTTCTGTGTCTCATTGAAGGCATATATGTGGGATAGAGGGTACTTTTATTTAACAAAAAGCAAATGAACTATCCTGTGAACATACCTTAATGAGTTTTTTTTTTTTGTTTGTTTGTTTAAGCTAGTCTTGGTTCTCTGTATAGCATAAAATGTCAATTCCATTATGGATGGGGAAGTATTTAGAGATTTTTTTCTTCAAGAATATATTTATTTTGTATGTATTTTCTAATATGTTTCTGAAGATCTGTGTGTATAAGTACTGTACACACTCATGCACAGTACATGTTGTGTGTGTGTGTGTATGTGTGTTTGGTTTTTTGTTGTTGTTGTTACTTAAGGAGCAGCTAAGAGTAGAGGAAAAAACATGAGATTTGGGATCAGGAGTATGTTAGGTCAGGAAACACCGGCGCAGAAGACACTACTTAAGAAGTAATAAGGTGGAAGGGGTCCCAACACTGCGGAGAAGCTCAGTGACAGTTGTCTCCCTAGGCCAGGGCTGGTAATCAGAGATGTTATTATAGAACTGGACTCCTCAGTGGAATTGGAGTGCTAGGAGCCCACAATGATGGAGGCCTCATGCAGCATATCTACTTTGGCCCTTCCAGCTCTCTGGGCCTTTTGGTCCCTTCATCCATCATCTACAATGACAGTTCTAGCATTTCTGCTTCACTTAGCATGAGCCTTCACTTTCCAAGTTTCCAAGAGACAACCTAGCACTGGATTAGCACCATTTCTTGAGGTCCTTTTTAGAGCGTTTAGAGTAATTTTATCTCTATAAACTCTCCCTTACCCAACTTCATACTCTATCCCCCGTGCTTCAGCACCCTCTGGATTAAGTCCACACATACTCCTCTGTGTTCTCGTTTAAGGCTCCACAACTTCTCGCCGATAGAGCTCCTTTTCCCTCTCAGCAAGTCCATCACTTTGTTGAGTGGGTTTTACTTTTATTTAGCCTTAGTCGTTGGTCTGGTTGACAAGAGGGGAGTGAGAAGTCAGTCCCCTAGGGGCAGCACAGGTGGTCTAGAAAGGCAAAGTGTTATGTGTTGTCTTCAAGCAGGGCTGGGGATGGGGGAAGTTTTACAGACCAAAAGCAGTAGAGGTAACCAAAGTGGAAAGGCTTTCAAGTTGCCTAAAATGTCACATGCCAAGTTTGAAGTTTCACTCCTCCCAATCTCAGCTCTAATCTTGACAGCACAGTATTGTTTAGGTTGAGCATTTAAACTTCGCTGCAATTCAGCTACCCTTATAATTAAGCACTGGGCCTGATGCCCAGGATTTTCTGTAGGAATGTGCTGCCAGGGGCCCTTGGCTTTCATGCTCTGCCTTAAATTGGTGATTAGTCATCCTCTATCTTTCATAGTAAGAACCATCTCATTCAATTGTTTTCATACTAATTTTCCCTAGCTTCTCCAACACCTGAAAGACTGCATCAGTGAGTGCACTGCCTTCACCATAACTTTTGTTTTTATCCTCAACCCTACTGCCATTTTGACAAGATATTTTTTTTCTTGTGGGGAGTAGGGGGTCTGTTCTCTTTAGCACCATCCCTAGACACTACCTGCTAGATGCTAGCAACATCATCATCCCTTCTCCCTCAACACACATACATCATTTTTTATCAGAATTGTCTCAGACTTTGACAAGTGTTCCCAGAGAGGGGAGCAGTATCACACCATTGAGGACAGCACTAGGTCATCCCAGTTCACCATCAGTGAGAATTTTATCGACTGCATTGTCACGGCACAACAGGCCCTGTTCTCACTCCACCTATTACCAATGATCGCTCTCAATAGGTCATAGGTTATTCAGTCTCAAATTCCCTTTTTAGATTATTCTTTTGTGGAGTGCTCCTGGCACCAACTGCTGTGTATCAGGTCCCCAGGGGAGCAGACCTTGGGATGACATTTGTATACAGAAAGCTTTCTGGAGACAGCTAGGGGAACAGCATCTGTTAGGGAGTGGGCAGAGGAAGAAGTTGAGCTGTTATGCAATTGAAACAACTTTCCATCTTCCCACAGAGAGCACCAGAGCTAGGATAACCCTTCGGAGATGTCCAAATTGTATCACTAGATCAACCAGCTTTGGATGCTTCTATTGACAGAGGGTAATTCCTAGGAAGTTTTCAGCTGTGAGCCATCAGCAGTCAGAGTTACTGGCTCCTGGGGAAATGAGTGCTTCACAAAGGCTGTACACTGGAACATCCACTACAAAGGCTGCAATGGAAGATATTGAAAATAATTTATTTTCAAATTAGTCAGTAGAAGACTTAAATTTTGCTGTTAAAGAGAACTTGGTAATGCCACGCATCTTATAACCATCCAGTCAATAAGCTAACAAACATTTTCTGAGTGCCAAGCACTATTCTGGAAGCTGACAATGCACTTAAGTACTTGAAGAGGGATGTTACTTTGTTATAACAAAATCAACTCTTTGAGGAAGAATAAAAATGAGATGTCCTGCCATGAAATATATTCTATACATGGATTGCTTATTTTAAACGTATTACTGATTAAAAGAGGCAAGTGAGCGTCTTCAGTGTTTCTCAGGGGGTTTCATGTGGGCTTTTCACTTACAGTCCCTTTGGTGAACATAATGTCTCCAATGCATTTGGTTGATTGGTTCGTTCATTTTGAAAAAAAAAAAATCAAGTTTTAGTGATAATTTTTCTAGAAAAGCAACCAGACTTCTCAATAGGTCTGGATTTATTATTATTATTATTATTTGATTTATTTTTGTGGTGGCCAGTGAAGGGTAATAGAATTAAGTGTCTCCAGGGTAATAATATTGGTGACTGTTCTTAAAATATTCCCCACTGATGAGGTTTGATGACATCTTTAAATGTCCTTCATCTCAAGAAAATCGAGCCATGCTTTAGGAAAGGAGCTGAGAAATATTTTAGGAAATGTATGTATGGAGCAAATAACAAAATGTTATATAATCATTCAAATTCTAAAATATAAAGCAGTGTTTGGAAATATTTTTGTTGTACTGACTTCAGGGGTGTGGTGGGAAAGGTGACACACTAATGGCATCTAGGTGGTAGAAGCCATTCAAGTAAAATAAAAAGATTGCTGTAAATATTCTGCAATGCACAGGGCAGTCCCCAACAGCAAAGAGAGCTCCAGTCCAAAATGTTAATAGTGCCAAGGTTGAGAAGCCCTTCCTTATATAAAGAGAAATCATATTCTCTGTACTTAGCCAGTTAACTATTTTGGAACATTTTGTGAAGACTATGCAATGTTCTATACATTTCAGGTTCATACAAAATAATAGTCATATTGGCAACTTTTAAAGAACAGTTATTTTACACATTTTTAAGATAAAATTTCTGTGCATGTCTTTTTTATTTATGAGTAAACATCTGTGAGACTTAGTCTCCTTCCCTCTGTTCCTGCACGTTCAGCTCCTTAAGGAGGACTAACTGATGCCTTGACATGCCTGTTCACTCACATTCCAGGTCTTGAGGTTGGAATTAAAGCAGCAGCCCCATCTTTACTACTACCTACTGAGAAACACAGTTAATTTTTCCTTCAAGATCTAATGTCATGGGACAACCATGACTTTTGGATTTCAGCTTTACTCATCTCTTTTTCTTACAAATGATGATGCAAATTATACTCAGGACCGTAAAGCGCTATGAACTAACCCTGTTCTCTCTCCCTCTTCACCCCTGAACAACTATTTCCTTTCAGACACCTTGGCTTTCAACCTTGTCTCTGTTTAGATACTATCCTTAGCACCAAGGCCTCACTGGAACTGAATTCCTCTTCTTGGCCCTAGTTTGGAACTATTTGTCAGACTTGTGACACCTGCATCTTTTCCGGAATTGAAGCCAATCTCCCAGCCACAGTCTGACTATAAACATAATGGATTGACAGATTAACTAGGAGATAAATATTCACGAGATTACTGATTTTTGGCCACTGAATTTAGATATTCTCTTCCACTTTCTATAGGAATTTTGCCTCCTGTAGCAGTTTGAGTACTGTATTATAATTGTTTCTTTATAGGTCTCCTTTCCCAGTCAGGCTGAGAGTTTCCCCGGAAGACTGATTTTTCATCTACGATCTACGGAATAGAGTATGGGACATAATAGACTTCGAAAATTGTTCGGTAAATAACAAAATGCCTGATTGAAAATCCAATTCCTACCCTTAGTCTTTAGCCAGTGGCTGCCCTTCTAGGTTTTAGGATCTAGAGTCAGCCATGACACTAGTGTGTTTCTTCTGCCTCTGCCCTGTTTAGGTTCTGGATGCTGGAGCTGTGTTCTGTCTCTCCCATCTCCTCTGTGCTGATATGAATAAGCCATATTGCCCTGAGTTCGTGTAATGCACAGATAAGTCACTACCTAGTAATTCAAACAAATTTTTTACAGGATTGCTTTAATGAACATCTAAAGAACTGGTAATAACTCTAATCACAGACATTTCTGCGGCTGCAGCAGTAGAGACCATTAATACCAAAAGGCCTCAGGCACCTAAACTGGTTTAGAGAGAAAAGAGCTTCTATGTAAGTAAATGACTTTTAATCAGAGGCTCCAAAGCTGTTACTGGAACTGTGGCAATTTACCCAGACACAACTAAAGCTTCTACTTTAAATAAAGAAATCAGAAACAAGAATATTTGCCAGAAGAAAAATAAGGGATGGATTAGCATTTACATAGACATAACAGCAGCAGTGAATACCAATAGTAGAAATGCTGATTATGATGAAGAAATGCAGAATTATATGCATTAAACCTATAGTCTGAACAAAAATGATCAGGAAAGAATAGGTCTATTATCCAAAAATTATATAACAAATAAATGGAAAAAGATCAGTAGCAAAGCATTGAAATGGAATAATACTACAGAGATTTTTTTAATACTATAAATGTATGTATTATAAAGATTGAAATGCTGCATAACTACTATTTTAGAACGGATTTGATCCAATTATTTGAACCAGCATATGAAAATAAATATATTCTATTTAACATTTCTATGCCTTTTTTTTTCACTACAGAAGCCTCTAAAACTTATAAGAATACAATTGTATCAATCATTTTTTAAAGTTTAAGTAAAAGAGTCTGAGATTACTACATATGTCAGTTAATTTTTACAATGGAAAATGCAGTATAGAAATAAAGTTATTTGTTATTAGAGTTTCCAATAAACAATAAAATCATTCTATAAGGGCCATGAGATTTAGATATCATGCATGCTACACAATTAAAGATTGACAGCATAAAAAGATTGTTACCCAGTGGAGCCAGTGTTCAAGAATATTTAGTGATGGTTTGTTGTGCTTGAATGATGGGCCTCAAGTGAAATCTCTTTTATGTATACATAGTTCATATTTCATCTTATTTATTTATAAATCACTTTGC
Source organism: Plecturocebus donacophilus (assembly GCA_004027715.1). Lineage (NCBI taxonomy): Eukaryota > Metazoa > Chordata > Mammalia > Primates > Pitheciidae > Plecturocebus > Plecturocebus donacophilus. The sequence continues at coordinate 26,145 of PVKP010013470.1, read as the reverse complement.
TTCAAGTTGAGCCAGCTGCATTAAATACTCATAATTCAAGATAAGATGTAATTCAAAATGAATAGATGGGATAATTTCCAAGTAAGATCTCAAGAGGCCGAATCCTCTCCCTGCAAGCAAGGATAATCATTCTCTGCCTACCACTAAATCTCAATGCCTATGATAATGCCTGGAACAGAGGTGATACTCAGAATTATCTGCTGAATTACTAATGTGATTTGAAGGCCCATTTTAAATTCCTTCTCTCTTAGACTTTTATTGAAATAGTCACCAGAATAACAAGAATAGGAAGACTTTTTAATTGTTTTAAATTTTGTTTAGAGGTAATGTCTCACTCTGTTTTCCAGGCTGGAGTACAGTGGCGTGATCACAGATCATGGCTCAAGGCAGCCTTGACCTCCCAGGCAAAGCAATCTTCCTGTCTCAGCTTCCTAACTAGCTGGGACTACAGGCATGTGCCACAATGCCTGGCTAATTTTTTTGGTAGAGACAGGGTCTCACGACACTACCCAGGCTGGTCTCAAACTCCTGGGCTCAAGTGATCCTTCTGGTCTACCAAAGTACTGGTATTGCAAGAGTGAGCCACCACACTTGGCCTAAGACTTTTTATTTATTTGTATAGTCAGTGTTAAATCAATCTGGAAGAGTAGTGTTTACTACAAAGTTTATTTCTGCTAAATATAGTCCTAGGGGGCTGGAGAAAAAATAATTAAAAAGCTGACCTGACCATGTAGGAAGGAATAGCCTATTTGAGAAGTAAGACTAAACCATCTTCCTCCAATTCAGAATGGGTTGGGCTGGAACCAGCAGCTGGCTGGTGGGACAATCAGAAGCATGTCTGATTTCCATTATCTTCCTCTAGGAAGATTACCAAGTACCAAAGGCAACATCTATGGAAAAAACATAGAATCACTTTTAATAGGCTTACGGCACAACAAAAATGGCCCTGCCAGGCACAGAAGAGCTGCCATACAAAATAGGGAGTTGAAACTCCAGCTTTTCCATTTCTCAAGCAGTATGTCATTGAACTGGCAGAGGAAAACTAGAGTAAACCTTAAGTTTTTCATCCTCCTTTATTTAGAACAGGATGATTAAAATAATGTGTATAATCTCAGAGAACAACCATCTCAATTTTTAATATTAAACAAGTACTAAACTTTGTGGTAAATTCAAGCGAACTGTATATGATAATCATAGTGGTAATAATGATAGGCCCAAAGAAACCATCAACTTTATTTTCTTCTGGAAATGAATATTAACCATGAATGTAAACAGTCTAAATGCCTTACTTAAAAGGTACAGGGTGGCAAGTTAAATTAAAAAAAAAAAAACAATACCCATCCATGTGAGATTTTTAAGAGACCCATGTGTCACATGTAATGACACCCGTAACCTCAAGGTAAAGGTTGGAGAAAGATCTATCATACAACAGAAAATAAAGGAATGGGGTAGCTATTCCTATGTCAGATAGAATAGACTTTAAACCAAAAACAGTAAAAAAAGGAACAAAGAATGGCACTGTATAATGATAAAGGGTTCAATCCTACAAGATGACCCAACTCTCCTTCTGGAAAACAAGGTTTCCTGAGGCTTTCAATCAACCACACTGTGATCTGGAAATAGACTACAGCATGCATCTGAAGTAGGAGTCATGAGCCCTCGAATGGGCATGACAGCGAAACAGATTCTATTCATGTCTATCTACCATGGGAGAGCCAGTGCAGCCTCTTCACTCTGCCCCACACAGAGATCTCTGGGGCATGACCCCAGGAGCTCCTGCCAGCCACCGTTTTCAGAGCTGGTGCCTGTGCTCGCCACTGGGATATGCATGGGCAAGCCAGGGGTTCCAACTCTGCTCAATTGTGTTCGGCCACTTCCGTGGAACACCAGGCACACCACTATCCAGCTCTTCACCTGAAACAACAAAGAACACTTTACAGTAAATGGATTAGGGCCATACCTTCCCTCTTGTGCAGTAAGTAGCTGCCTCTTACCAGCAAAGCTCATCTATTGACCTATAGGTTGAACTGCACAACCTAATTCAAAATCTGCTGCATAGGACTACAGAAGCAAAGGCCAAAACACCCTGCCCATCACAATCATTTCCTGATGAGAAGGAACCAGTGTAAGAATTGCCACCATGAAAAGTCCAAATACTGTGACACCACCAAAGTTCACTGTAGCTCTCCAGCAATGGTCCCTAACTGAAAAGGAGGCACAGAGATGCACATGATGGAGAATTGAGAACAGGATTGCAGGTAAATTCAGTGAGATTCAAGAAAAGATTGCAAATCAACACACACTAATAAAACTTCTAAAGCAATCCAGGAAATAAGGGAAGAGGTAAACATCTCAAAAAGAAATCAATCAAAGCTACTGGAACTGAAAAACAAACTAAAGGGATTTAAAAATACAATTGAAAGCATATTTTTAATAGAATAGACCAAACAGATGAAAGGATTTCAAAGCTTGAAGATCATCTTTCAAACTAAGCTAGTCAGATAAAAATAAAGAAAAAAAGAATTAGAATAGATGAATAAAGCCTCTGAGAAATATGGGATTTTGAAAAGCAATCAAGCCTGTAAATTATTAGCATGCCTGAGTGAAACAGTAATAGAAATAGTAAACAACTAATAGTAAGAAATAGTAAACAACTTGGAAAACATTATATTTGAAGAAAATTTCCCTAATCTTGATAGAAAGTAGACATGCACATACAAGAAATCCAGAGACCACCTTACTGATATTATATAAGACAAACATCACCAAGACATATAGTCACTAGAATGTCAATGCTAAAGAAAAAAAATCTTAAATGCAGCTAGAGAAAAAGATCAGAACACATAAAAAATGGAACACCAACAGGCTAACAAAAACTACTCTGCAGAAACCCTACACACTAGAAGAGATTAGGATCTATTATCAGCATTTTCAAAGAAAAGAAACTGTGACCAAGAATTTCACACCCCATAATACTAAGCTTCATACGTGAAAGAGAAATAAAATCTTTTTCAGCCAAGGAATTGCTAAGGGAATTCATTATCATTAAACCAGCCCCACAAGAGATCCTTAGCAGAGTTATGAATATGGAGATGAAAAACAATACTTGTCATCACAAAACCACACCTAAGTACACAGCCCACAGGCCCTTTAAAGCAACTGCAAAATACAGCTGCAAAACAACCAACTAAAAACTTCATGACAGAACCAAAACCTCACTTATCAATATTAACCTTGAATGTAAACCGTTTAAATGCCTTATTTAAAAGGTATAGGGTGGCAAGTTAAATTTAAAAAACAACAACAAGTCCCATCCATCTGAGATTTTTAAGAGACCCATGTCACATGTAATGACACCCATAGACTCAAGGTAAAGGTTGGAGGAAGATCTAACATACAAACAGAAAATAAAGGAGTGGGGTAGCTATTCTTATGTCAGATAGAATAGACTTTAAACCAACAACAGTAAAAAAAGGAACAAAGAACAGCACTTCATAATGATAAAGGGTTCAGTCCTACAAGATGACCTAACTATCCTAAATACATGAGCACCCAACATTGAAGCAACCAGATACACAAAACAAATGCTTCTATGACTACAAAAAGATGTAAACATCCACACAATAATAGTGCAGATTTCAATACCCCACTGACAGTGTTAGACAGATCGTTGACGCAGAAAACTAACAAAGAAATTCTGGACTTAAATTGGATACTAGACCGATTGGATCTAACAGATATCTATAGAACACTCTACCCATTAACCACAGAATATACTTTCTTCTCATCTGCACACAAAACATACTCTAAAATTGTCCACAGTCTTGGCCATAAAGCAAATCTCAACAAATTTAAAGAAATCAAAATCATACCAACCATACTTTTGGACCACAGTAGAATAAAAATCTAAGTCAAGGCCCTGCATGGTGGCTCATACCTGTAATCCCAACACTTTGGGAAGCCAAGGTGGGCAGATTACTTAAGGTCAGGAGTTTGAGAGCAGCCTGGATAACATAGTGAAACCCTGTTTCTACCAAAAAATACAAAAATTAGCCAGAGCCAGGCATAATGGCACGTGCCTGGAGTCCCAGCTACTCCAGAGGCTGAGGTGGGAGACTCCATTGAACCAGGGAGGCGGAGGTTGCAGTGAACTGAGATCATGTCGCTGCACTGTTCAGCCTCAGCAACAGAGTGAAATCCTGTCTCCAAAAAAAAAAAAAAAAAAAACAATACCAAGAAGATCTCTGAAAACCCCACACAATTACATGACAATTAAACACTTACTTCTGAATGACATTTGAGTAAGCAATAACATTAAGGCAGCAACTTTAAAATTTTTTGATTAAATGAAAACAGAGACACAACATAACAAAATCTCTGGTATACAGTTAAAGCAGTTTTAAGAGGAAAGTTTATAGTGCTAAATGCCTACGTCAAGAGGTTAGAAAGATCTCAAATTAACAATCTAACATCATACCCAGAAGAAATAGAAAAACAAAAAGATAACCCCAAAGCTAGAAGAAGGAAAGAAATAACCAAATCAGAGCATAACTGAACAAAAACTGTGAGTGAAAAATTCATACAAAGAATCAGCAAAGCCAATAGCTGGTTGTTTGAAAGGATACACAAGATTGATAGACTGCTACTTAGATTAACAAAGAAAAAGAGAAAATCCAAATAAATAAACGCAGAAATGGCAAATAATATTACAGCTGATCCCACAGAAACATGCACACAAACTAGAAAATTTAGAGGAAATAGATAAACTTCCAGAAATACACAACCTCCCAAGACTGAGACAGGAAGAAATCAAAGCCCTGAACACATCAATATTAAATTCCATAACTGAATCCATAATAAAAAATGACCAACCAAAAAGAGCCTTGGACCAGATGAATTCACAGCTGAATTCTATAAGACATACAATGAAGAGCTGGTCACAATGCTACTAAAACCATTCCAAAATATACTGGAAGAGAGACTCCTCCCTAACTCATTCTACAAAGATGTCATCATTGTGATACCAAAATCTGGCAAAGAAGCAATGAAAAAAATAAAACCACAGGCCAATATCCCTAATGACCATAGATTCAAAAATCCTCAACAAAATATTAACAAACCAAATCCAGCAGCGTACCAAAAAGTTTATTCAGCACAATCAAGTAGGCTTTATTCCTGGAATGAAGGGCCGGTTCAACATATATAAATCAATAAATGTGATTCATGACACCAACAGAATTAAAAACAAAACTACCTGATCATCTCAAAAGATGCCAAAAAGCTTTTAATAAAATCCAACATCCCTCATAATAAAAACCTTCAACATAATAGGCAATGAAGGAATATACCCCAAAATAAAGAGTTATCTGTGACCAACACCCAGCCAACATCATACTGAAAGGGAAAAAGCTAGAAGCATTCCACTTAAGAAATGAAACAAGACAATGATGCCCACTCTCACCATTCTTATTGAATGTAGTACTGAAAGTCATGGCCAAAGCAATCAGACAAGAGAAAGAAATAAGAAATAAAAGACATCCAAATAGGAAAATAAGTCAAATTATCACTCTTCACTGATGATATGATTCTACACCTACAAAATCCTAATGACTCCAACAAAAGGCTCCTAGAATGATTAAACAACTTTAGTAAAGTTTCAGGATACAAAATCAATGTACAGTAATCAGTAGTATTTTGATACACCAATGACATTCAATCTGAGAGCCAAATAAGGAATGCAATCCCATTTCAAATAGTCAGAAAAAAATAAAATAACTAGGAATACATCTAACCAAGGAGGTGAAAGACCTCTACAAGGTGAACTATAAAACTACTGAAAGAAATCACAGAGGATAAAAACAAATGGAAAAAAATCTCATGTTCATACATCGGAAGAATCAGCATTGTTAAAATTGCCATATTGCCCAAAGCAATCTACAGATTCAATGTTATTCCTATCAAACTGCCAAAGACATTTTTCACATAATTTTTAAATACTATTTCAAAATTCATATGGAACCAAAAAAAGAGCCTGAATACCAAAAATATGCCTAAGTTAAAGAACAAAGCTAGAGGCATCAAATTACCCAACTTCAAACTACACTATGAGGACACAGTAACTAATATAGCATAGTACTGGTACAAAAACAGATAACATAGAACAATGGAACAAATTAGAGAACCCAAAAATAAAGCTGAACACCTAAAACCATCTGATCTTTGACAGTTGACAATAAGAAGCAATGGGGAAAAGACTCCCTATTCAATAAATTGTGTGAAAAAAACTGACTAGATCTATGCAGAAATTAACTCAAGATGGATAAGAGACTAAAATGTAATACATAAAACTGTAAAAATTATAGAGAAAAACTAGTAAATATCATTCTGGACATCAGACTTTGCAAAGAATTTATGACAAAGTCCCCAAAAGCAATTGCAACAACAATAGAAATTGACAAGTGGTCTTAATTAAACTAAAGAACAGCAAAAGAATTATCAACAGATAAAACAGATAATCTACAGAACAGGATAAGATATTTGTAAACTATGCATCCAACAAAGGTCTAACATACAGAAACTACAAGGAACTTAAACAATTCATCAAGAATAAAGAAGTAACCCCCTTCAAAAATAGGCAAAGAGCATGAACAGATATTTCTCAAAAGAAGATATCCATGCATCCAGAAAATACATGAAAAAAATACTCAACATCACTAATCATCAGAGAAATGTAAATCAAAACCTTAATGAGATACTATCTCACACCAGCTGGAAAGGCTATTAAAAAGTCAGAAAATAACAGATGTTGGAAAGGTTGTGGAGAAAAGGAATGTTTATATACTGTTGATGGATATATAAATTACTTCAAACACTGTAAAAAGTAGTTTGGAGATTTTCTAAAAAAAAAAAAAAAAAAAAATTAAATCAGAGCTACCATTTGATGCAGCAATCCCATTACTGGGAAAATGAATTGTTACAAAAGGAAAATGAATTGTTCTACCAAGAAGACACATGCATGTGTATGTTAATCACAGCACTATTTACAGTAGCAAAGACATGGAATCAACCAAGATGCCCGTCAATGGTGGACTGGATAAAATAAATATAATACATATACACCATGGAGTACTACACAGCCATAAAAATAATTAAATCATCTTCTTTACAGTAACATGGATGCAGCTGAAGGTCATTATGCTAAGAAAATTAGTGCAGGGATGGAAAACCAAATATCACATATTCTGACTTATGAGTGAGAGCTAAATATTCAGTACACAAGAATATAAAGATAGGAACAATAGACACTGGGGACTGAGGGGAGGGTGACATCAGGGCAAGGACTGAAAAGCTTCCTATGGGTACCATGCTCACTACCTGGGTGATAGGATCATTTGTACCCCAAATTTCAGCAATATGTAATTACTAATGTAACAAACCTGCACATGTACACCCTGAAACTAAAATGAAAGGTGAAAAAAATTAGGTAGATGTCTGAACAGGCTAGACCGTTACTTCATAAGTATGTTTTTTTAATCTTCAAAAAAATCCATCTAGTAGAGTTTTCATGAGAATGAACATAATTGTATTATAGAATATTTTTCTATTAATTCAACACAAATGGAGACATGGTAGTATAGGACAGAACAATCTCCAACGTAATAAAAATTTTATCAAAGCCAAGATAGCACTTGATGGTGAAAAAGTCGAATTTTAAAGTCCAAAACATTTGGAGTATATTTCTTTTACTAGTCTTATTAAATGTGTGTTATCAATACATTATAATCAGTGCAATAATAATAAATAATCTAGGCAAATAAATAGCAGAAAAAGTGGTAAAATTATTACAATTTTCACATTATGTTATTGTTTACTAAGGAAATCTAAGAAAACCAACAAAAACATGATTAAAAGTCAAAAGTGAACTCAGAAAAATCTCAGAAAAATGTCCTATTTCCAAGTTAATGCAAACTTCACAGTCTCCTAGCTACCAATAATAATGTTTGAAAACCCTGCGTAAAAATACCTTTTTCATAATAACAACAAAAGTTATAAAGGGGTTACAATAAATTTATAAAGAAATGTGCAGAATCCAGACAAAGTAAACTACAAAAATTTTTTGGAGCATATAAAAAAGACTAGCAAATGAAGACACATACTGTAACACTGGAGCAGAACTTAATGGTGTAAACATATTCATCCTCTGTAATTAATATGACCTAAATGTAATACAATTATAATAAAAATAGCTGGAAAAATGTCTTGTGAATACAAAAATGTTATGGAAGCTTGTTTAATTGAAAAATCTCAGGCTAAAACCTTCAAAATATATTTAAAGAACATTAAAATGCATTAAAGTGCTTCAATGATTAAGATAGCCCAAACTGATTGGAAGAAGTTCAAAGGCTGGAAATAAAAGAAAAACTCCAAAGAACAATGATATAAATAGAATCTACATATTTATATTTTACATAAAAGAAATCTAGAGGCAGATAGTTCAGGGATGGCAAGACAGCTCCAAGTTCATCAATAACTGAGGCTTTCCACCTGGATATTCTTGGTGTGTGGTGCCATTCTAAGCGTGGCTTCTATCCTCTGGGTTATGTTTTAGTCCAGTATATTTGCTGGAACCCATCCTCACTTCCACACTATAGGACAGAAGGAAAAGGAAAGCCAAAGGAGTAAAAAAGGAATTCCTCTTCAATTAATGAGTTCCCTTTAACCAGCCTTCCCATGTGACCCACATGGTAATCTTGACAGCAATTTCACTGGCCAGAACCTAGACATGTGATCACATCTTGTTGTAGGGGAGGCAGAAAATCATAGTTTCATTTTAGGTATTTGCTTAACTAAAAATTAAGGCTTATATTTCTAAGAAGGAAACAGGGAATCAGAGTTGGACTAGATAACACTTAGCATTTGACAAATGTTAAGAAATTAATCTATAATAAAGGTAACATTTTATATTAATAGAGAAATGATAGATTTTTTTTCCAAAAAGTAATTCTGAGAAATTAGATAACTACATGGAAAAATGCTAAATTATGCTGGACACAGTGGCTCATGCCTGTAATCCCAGCTTTTTGGGAGGCCGAGGTGGACGGATCACCTGAGGTCAAGAGTTTGAGACCAACCTGACCAACATGGAGAAACCTGTCTCTACTAAAAGTACAAAATTAGCCAGGCATGGTGGCGCATGCCTATAATCCCAGCTACTCGGGAGGCTGAGGCAGGAGAATTGCTTGAGCAATTTTTTTTGAGACAGCGAAACTCTGTCTCAAAAAGAAAAAAGAAAAGAAAAGAAAGGAAAATGCTAAGTCTACTCTTTCCCTGTAGTATGCACAATTTTAAATTATGTATTATTTAAATTTCTATAATTTTAACTTTTTTCTGAATTAAAATAAAATACATCTTTAAACGCAATTTAGGAAACATAAAACAGTATATCAAGCATATCTATAATGTTATTACCAGAGATTACAACAATTAATGTTTTGAACTTTGCCTTGTATGTAAACATCTGTGTAGATTTATAAAAATGGATATACTGTGTATATATGCATATATTTAATAAATGTGTATAACATATATGTGTGTATGCGCAAACATATATAAAGCTGGGTATAGCATTGACATTCTCTTGCAAAAGTTGAATTCTATAGATAATTGCAACTGTATGGTAAGCATTTGTATATCTAAATATATATAAAATTAAAATACTATAGTAAAAACACAGTATTATAATGAGACTACCATCATTGATCATATATCATTGTGCAGTTTATGGCTGCATTAAAAAGTAGCTCAGTAAAAAATTGAAAAACCTACAGAAGCAAAAGGAAAACATCAAGGACATATTATAGTCAAAAGTTAGGTTACTACAAACAATTAAGTCCTATTTAGGTTTTACAGAAGAACTGGAAACATGCCTCTATGCCTTCCAGAGATATAAGCAGTGATGTAGTCTACAGAATCCTTCAGATATTAACAAACTCTTTCCTGTAACAAGAATAGAAAGAAACTTAAACCTTAGGTCCTGATGCATAACAAGCCGTGCAATATAATGCATAGGAATTTCAACAACAAAAACAAGGCTGTTTCTTATCTCTCAGTGTAAACCAATATAATCTTGGCAATGTGTAGTTCAATAAAAACTGTTCGACGGGAAGCCAGAACAATTTTGTCCAGCTCCATAGCAGTCTGTTGTTCTGAACCATCCAACGAGAAAATTGAGAGTCACTATAGCGATGATTTTCAAAATGTGTTCTAGTGGAGGATCTTGGCTTCCAGGCAGAAAGAAATCAACTTTTAATTCTTAGAGGCCTGCAGGAAGTTTGCTTGAAAACAATTTTTAATTAAAAACAATAGTAAGTCTTTAAAATTTTATTTTAGTGTAATTGGTGGTCTGCTTTTTCTTTAGCCTTTCATAAATACTAATTCTCCAAGTTGAGTTTTTGGTATTCATTAAGAACATATTAAGCACAGACCACTAGAAAAACTGGCTCAAATAAAACTATTCAAATTGCTGGCTAAGCATATAATCCACGCTTAAAGAGCCAGAAAAATCTGAGTATGGCATTGACATTCTCTTGCAAAGGTTGAACAGCCTAACAAAGGGACACATCTGATTAGAAATCCACCCGTACAAAGTTTGGAGTGGGAGAGCATCCAGAGGCAAAGCCCAGATTGTCCTCAAATATTGCCGTGGTCCACACTAATATTCAGATAGAAAAATTATCATAGCCTTACAGTGTTGACTGAGTCATAGTGTAACATTATGACCACCAAAAGGCCACATTCCAGGAAAGAAGCTTTGTATGCATTTGACTGTATTCTCAGGGGCCTACCAGATTTCAGGAAATGTATCAGTTGGCCTTATCATTTCAAATAATTAAATGAAGGTGGAATAAAGAAGTTTGATTATGAGAGTGGCAAGATCATAGTTAGAGAAGTCAAGAGTGAGAACCACCTAGACAACCATTCACTCAAGAACAATGCAGGTTCAGATGACAAAACAACTAAAGTTTCATAATTTGTTGAACAGCAGCTCCACATACCAATGCTGAACTTTGAAGAGCTAAGCTGCTAGGACGCAGCCTGGGAAAAGCCTTGTGCAATGCAACCCTAGAAAAACTAAAACCAAAGCTGGGCAAATGATCTTCTTTGTCTATTCACAGCTCAAAGCCTATAAAAGACTATACCTAAGAGCACCAGAAAAACAAATAAGTGGGTGTGTTTCATTAGTATAGTTATATTAATAATTCTCCTTCTAAGAGTTTGTTCTTAGAAAATACATCCAATCAGCCCATGTTCTGACATCTAGATCTCTTCCTGGTGAGATTAGGCAGGTAGGAAGATAAAAAGCGTTGAGGTTAAGTGAGGAGAAAGGTTTATAGAATTCCTTTCCTGGAAACCAATATTCCCTGAGATGTTGTTTGTATATGATTAACTAGCAACACAGATATTCCACTCAAGTCAGATCAATTGAATATAGTACGAGAGAAGTCCCACTGAAAACTTTCTGTCACTTTCTCTTTCTTTCTGTATATCTTCTTGGGACTAGTAAGGTACAGACATATAGACATCTTCTCCAACTGTTATGAACGACTCTTAATTATTTCCCCTGAAAGATTCTCCAAAGAGTCAAGGCACAATATTCTTTTATTTCCTTTCTTTTTATGTTGACTTTGATCTTTATAAGATCTAAGGGGTATGGGAGGTCCAAGCTTTAGAAATAAAATGGTATGTCAGCAGTTCCTGAAGAGGGCTCACGAGAGCTGTCTAATACTAGCAGAGTTGAAATCAGACTTCACCACAGCTATCAAGGCGTCAGAATCACTTACAGAGCTTTGGTTTTCTCCTTTGTAAAACAGGAAGGACACTGACTTTACATCTATAATTTGTTACATCTCTTCAACCATATTGATTCAACTGAGCCACATTCTCTATCGGACCCTCTTCCCATGTCCCCAAGTACTTAGGCAGGGCTCAGAGAAAGCCTGAGTCCCACAACAAACAAAATCACAGTGTGTTCTTTCTTTTCCATTGTTGGTCAAGAACATTTCCAGTAAAGTGGAGATGGTGCATGATTAATAGGGGGTGAGCAGTTCTAGAAGCTAGAAGTCCTAGATCAGAGTGTTAGCAGTCAGCTTCTGGTGAGGGTCCTCTTATGGGTTGCAGACTTCCAACTTCTCTTTGATTCCTCATGTAACAGAGAATGCTGAATTGTTCCTATTCTAATTGTAATGTTTAGTGCCTACATTCTTTTATAACATTGAGCTAAGTTCACAAAACATAATTTTATAATGACCATTAAATCAGAGTTGAGCCCATATGCTACAGTGCCAGCAATATGATGCAGAGAAAAATGTTCACCATTCTTTAATAAGGTGTCTGTACAAATGCTCTCCAGTTATTAAGTATATTTCTATCCTACAGAGAATTTTAAATCCCACCCCAAAATTTTTCAGCCTAAAAAATTAAAAATATTCTCAAAAATAGAGTTTTTTTTCTGCCACTGGAACACCTGAAGCTCCTTTAGCATATTTCAATTTCAAGTTTTTAATGTAACTATCTCATTTTCCAAAGCTAACAAAAGTCAGTCATTTTTATAAATTGTTGCTTCAGCAACATCGATTTCAGTTCTAAATGGGAGAATTTAAAATTTCATTATAATATGGGAATCTTTTTCACAGCATCAACATGATGTAGTAATAAGCTGTTTTCTAACTATTTCAGTGAGAACAGGTTTGAGAATACAACAGATTTCTATTGGTTTAAGGAAAAATAATATTTTATCAAAGGATCAGTCAATTAAATGTCCTTGCAAGGGAGTCTTCTGACCATACATTAGGGTTACATTAGGCTGCACCATATCATCATGAGACAGTCATTAGGTCGATTTTAATTTTTATCATTGTAGGATTTTTCCACTCAACTTCTGGGGCCTAACGTGTGATTCTAAATTGATCCAACGGTTACAAGTTGTTTATTTCAAGTAGAGTTTATAGACTTGGCACAAACACTGAAGTTAGTAGGTCGTTAATTAATTAAAGCTAATTGCTCTTACCTCTAACTATTCAGGTGATTGTAAATTAATTTTCTTTTATTGTTGCTAATACACTATTTGGATAATTATCTATACATATGTTAATGTGTTTCTTATTTTATAGCATGGGAGCCGAATTTCCTGCATTCAAACTGCTACTCTACTTGATCTTAACCAAACCACTCTTTACTTGATCTTAGCCAAAAGGCTGAGAGGTGTTCTCTCCAAACTACTCTTGTCAGAATCTGCCTGGGTGAGGCTTTCTGATATACATCTCCTTGGCTCCTTCTCGCCTCTAGACACCAATAGAGTTTATTCTTAAGGTCTAGGCCCAAAGGTTTCAACTGTTCTATATTTTGTTATTTAATATCCACAAGGCTTCATTGCTAAATCCGCTACTTGTTCCCTACCATCGTTTTTGTTGTGTTTGTTTGTTTGTTTGTTTTTGATGAATCTCACTCTGGAGTGCAATGGGTTGATCTCGGCTCACTGCAACCTCTGCCTCCCGGGTTCAGGCAATCCTCCCACCTCAGCCTCCTGAGTAGCTGGGATTACAGGCATGCACCACCATACTTGGCTAATTTTTTTTAATTTTTATTTTTACTAGAGACGTGATTTCAGTATGTTGGACTGGCTGACCTCAAACTCCTGACCTCAAGTTATCTGCCTGCCTCAGCCTCCCAAACTGTTGGGATTACAGAAGTGAGCCACCACACCCAGCCCCCTGCCTTTCTTTACCTTCTTTTTACTCTCTCAATGTACAGTTTTCCTTTCTAATTATTCCTAATAGGAATGTTTTAGAATCTATAAATAATAGTGGTTCTGTTATGGTTTGGCTATTTGACGTCTTCACACCTCATGTTGAATTTTGATCCCCAGTGTTGGAGATGTGGCCTGCATGGAGGTGTTTGGTTCATGGAGGTGGATCCCTTCTGAATGGGAGTGAGTTCTTGCTCTCCCAGTTCCCTCGAGAGCTGGTGGTTAAAATAGAGCTTGGCACCTCCTGTCTCTCTTGCTTCCTGTCATGCCAGGGAAGCAAGAGAGATGAAAGCCTGGGACTTTCATCAAGTGCCCAATCTTCTAGCCAGCGGAACTGTAAGCCAAATAGACCTCTGATCTTTATAAATTACTCAGTTGCAAGTATTTATAGCAATACTAAATGGACTAAGACAAATAGCATTAAAAATACTGATGCATAAGTAAATCCACCCATAATATAATATCATTGGCAAAGCCTTACTATAAAATGCAATGATAATATAGAATAATCAAGGACCAGCATGCATGGTTTACACAATAAGTGCTGTCAAAGCAAACAAGCTGTATTTGGTGGTGCATACCTAAAGTTTCAGCTACTCCAGAGGCAGATGTGGGAGGATGACTTGAGCCCAAGAGTTCTAGGCTGCAATGAGCTATGATGGACTCACTTCAGCCTGGATGACAGAGAGAGACCCTGTCTCTAAAACACAAACAAAAAACTTTTCCAAAGAAAAAGAAAAGAGATACATGTTGGGAGGTTAGATGTCATTAACATTATTTTCTTCACAGCCTTTGCAGCAACATGGATGAAGCTGGAGGCCATAATCCTAAGCAAATTAACACATGAAAAGAAAACAAAATATCACATGTTCTTGCTTGTGTGAGCTAAACATTGAGGATACATGGTGTGTGAGCCAGAGTTCTCTAGAGGGACAGAACTAATTTGATATATATCTATATATATATAGATATATGAGTGTTTATTAAGTATTATCTTACACAATCACAAGGTCCCACAATAGACTGCAAGCTGAGGGGCAAGGAGAGTCACTCAGAGTCCCAAAACTGAAGAACTTGGAGTCCGAAGTTCAAGGGCAGGAAGCATCCAGCACGGGAGAAAAATGTAGGCTGGGAGGCTAGGCCAGGCTTGCCTTCCACATTTTTCTGCCTGCTTTATATATTCTCTGGCAGCTGATTAGATGGTGCCCACCAGATTAGGGGTGGGTCGGCCTTCCCCAGCCCGCTGACTCAAATGTTAATCCTTTTGACAACACTCTCACAGACACACCCAGGATGAATACTTTGTATCCTTCAATACAATCAAGTTGACACTCAGTATTAACTATCACACATGAACATGAAGAAGGGAACAAGAGACATTGGGGTCTATTTGAGGGTAGAGACTGAGAGGACGGTGAGGATTGAAAACTACCTATTGGGTATTAGGCAGATGTCCTGGGTAACACAATTATTTGCACCAAATCCCTGAGACATGCAATTTACCACTGTAACAACACTGCACAGGTACCCCTTGAACCTAAAATAAAAGTTGGAAATAATAATAATAATAAATGTTTTCCTACATGGAAAAAAAATCCATTATTTTTTGTTAAAAAAAAAAAAGTCAATTTTCATTTGATTAAACTTCTATAAGTTTAAAGCAGACACACAAGCACATTACTTTATGTATTATGCCATAACAGCATTGCTGATTTAGTTCTCTTTCTCATCTTTAAGTTAATATGTTAATTGATTTTAAACACATAAAGATGAAATATTATTAACTGTCAAGAATCTGATTTACAGAAGACTCACAACAGATTAACCTAAAACTCTTATTAATCTTAATAAAAGAGAATTATAATGTACTTCCCCTCAGGAAAGAAATAATGTTTAATAGAAATATGTTCAAAGTGTTTCATATACTCGTGAGCCAAATATGCATGGAGGGAAGCTGACAGATCTCTAAGGAACCAGAGACTTGCCTTTTTAAAAACTGTAGATCTGAAAATAACAACCAGATAAAATGTAACTTAAAAGTTCCAAGAAGCACTGATTTCATACCTTAATGAGATGATTGTAAGCCAGATATTTTTTAAACTTCTCAAAGATTTTCAAATTGCCAACTGTGGAATATGTCTAGGAACCATTGCAACTACTTTAAAAACATTTTTAAATAAATAACAGATTTGGAAATTGTATTATCTATGTTATTTACAATAAAGGAAAATAATCACGTTGATTTCTGTATATCTGTACCAACTTGAAAAGGAACAGCACACTCCCATACTTAATGTCCCTCTCTCCTTATGTAAGAGAAATAATTACAAATTTTTCTTCCATCAATACAGAACTTCCATGGAATGTTCTAGCAGTTGGGCTGCCCCACAACGTAAGTTCCACAAATCATTTGCCTCAGATCTGACTTTAGCAGCTTCCTTAGGAAAATTCAGCTGGTATATTTTATCATGTAACATGTATAGTGTGTGCATTTACATGTATATTCCACATCTATCCTCATTTATCATCTCTATATCGCTTTTGTTTTGCAGTATGAGAATGTGATAACATTTCCACATTAATCTTCACTTAAATAGAGTTCTTTGGGCTTTTGCTATATGAACCAATGTTCTTACTGCTTTTGTGTTTGGCAGTTATAAATATTTCATAAAACATAGCTTAGCTGCTTTTTATTTTAGAGGAGTTGCAGTTATGACTTTTAGTTCAGCATATGTCATTAACATTTTCATATCTTGGAACTGGAACCCATTAATTAAGTATAAAGGTCCACACAGCTTGGAGAAGAATAGAGAAAACTGAGTTCACCATATCTGTAGTTTTAAATATTGAAGGCACAGTGCCATCTGGTGGGAGAAGGAAATTTAGAGGAGAGATAGGAAGCAGTGTCCCCACAGATCATGGAAGGACACTGGCGAAAAGACAAGCTTGGATACACAAAGCAGAGATAAACTGTTCCTCCTTTATTATTATTATTTTTTTCAACTTTTATTTTAGAATCAGGGGGTACATGTGCAGGTTTGTTACAAAGGTATATTGTCTGTTGCTGATGTTTAGAGTACAAATGACTGTATCACCCAGGCAGTGAGCATAGTATCCAACATTAGTTCATCAACTCTTGCCCACCCTGCTCCCTCCCCCTTCTTATATTTCCAGGTGTCTGTTGTTTCCATTTTTAAGTCCATAAGCACCCAATGTTTAGCCCTCAAATTTCAGTTTTGAATAAGGACACAGTGCTCAGGAGAGAGTTAAGGACTTGCTCCAGGACTGTAGCAAGCCAGGCTCTCACAAAGGTATCTCAGAAAGGAGACATGGTTGGATCCTCTCAGTCTACATCTGTTGTTTCATTCATTCACTTTTCATTCATTCCTTCAGCTCTCTGTTCACTGAATATCTATCTGCAGGGCAGCATTCTAAGTGCTGAGGATACAGCTATGAATAAAGCAGACAATATCCTTGGCATCATGAAAGGTACATTCTGGTGAAAGGACATAGACTATGAACCAATGTATCCAGTGATATGTTAAATGCTCTGGAGAAATCATGAAGCAGAGTATGACACCTGAGGGTTGTCTCAGGGAAGGGTAGAGACAAAGGTGGCCAGGGAAGACCTCTCTAACTTTGTGACATTCAAGCAGCTAACTGGGTCAAATGTGAGAGCAAACCATGAAGATACCGAGAGAAGAGCATCTCAAGCAGGAAGAAGAAAAACGTGCCATGGCTCTGAGAAAGGTTCCTGGATTTCCAAGGAACAGGTGACTATGGTAGGGCACAGTGAGCAAGAGGAAGACTCGTATTAGGAGAGGTCGAAGTAGGGGGCAGGACAGAATATGTACAGCTGTTGGCACATTGTTTACCCATCCCAGAGACAATGTCTCCAAGGGTGCATATGTAGACCCCCCACAGAAGAGAGTACTTATTACTTTTGACTGAAGGTGGGCAGAAGAAATTCACCTCACTTATACATTAAGTAAATATTCATGAGTGCCTATTATTTGCTATTCTCTGTGCAGAATGCTGAAAACATATAGACAGATATAATAGTCTCAATTAAGCCAACCTAATGGGGTAAGTAAAATAACTAAAATAAACTACCACAAATACCATACAAATATTATGGACTATATATTTATGGGGCCATAACATAATAAGTTTAGATATAATTCATGACAGTCTTCTGAGAAAGATGAGACTAAGATGTATCTTAAAGACTGAGGTGTGCCGGGCATGGTGGCCCATGCCTGTAATCCCAGCACTTTGGGAGGCAGAGGTTGGCTGATGGCTTGAGTTCAGGAGTTTGAGAACAGCCTGGATGGTGAAACTCTGTCCCTACTAATACGAAAATTAGCAGGGCATGGTGGCAGGTGTCTGTAATCCCTTGTACTCGGGAGGCCGAGGCACGAGAATCGCTTGCAGTCAGCTGAGATCGTGCCGCTGCACTCCAGCCTGGGCAACAGAGCAAGACTTTGTCTCAAAAAAAAAAAAAACTAAACTAAACAAACAAACAAACAGGCTGAGATGTATCTTAAAGACAGAAAGAAAAATAGAAAAATACTACTCTGAGAAGAGGGAACGTTACATTCAATGATGTTAACATTTATGATATGTTTGATAGTGTGCCAGGTACTGTTCAGTGTGCTTCAATAGACTAACTTCATCTTCACAACAACCTTACAACCATTACTAGTTGCATTTTATATATGAAGAAACTGAGGCTCCGAAATGTTAAGGAATTAACCTGACTAGATGGAATTATTGTCATGAAACTGGGATTTGCACACTGGCAGCTTGGATCTGGGGTTTCTGTTATAACCCATATGTAATTTTACCTTAGCAACACACTCTGAGATACAACAGATGACATGCTTCTGAGAAAGGCAAGAAGTATACTTGAATAAAGAAAAAACATGAAATAGTAGAGAGAATGCAGATAGGAACAAGCAAAGATAGACAAATGACAAACTTGTAAAACTATTTTCAATAAATATCCAGTGATCTTGGGAGTTCTTCTGACGGGCATCAACATGTCCTACTTTAAAATAGCACTCAAATTCCCATGGTGATTTGTATGGAGCCGAGCCCATACTACAATTAGAAGGTACCTGGTTGCATCCTTTCAAGAGACCAGTAGAGAGAAGGCTGGAGGTGGTGCTCTTAGTTCTCCTGCCTATATGACAGGGAAGAGATCCAGAGCTGCCTGCATGCTACAGCAGGAGCCAAGTAAATGGTAACAGTGACCTTCGATCAAGAGAAAGTAGAGTCCAGGCAAGAAAGGTACGGAAGTCAAGACCAATATGAGGGGCTGAGCATGGGACCACAGATGCCAGTGATGGATGCGAGGACATGTGAGTCCTAGCAGAGCAGCACCACGTGCTGTAAGAACAGAGACCAACAGAAAGCCCATGTGAGAGATACATCTCAGTAGTAAGAGAAATGATGGCACAGCCACCTCACAGCAGCTACCACAATGCTTCCCAACATTTTCTCCTTCTCCAGAAAGGGGAAAGGAAAGCCCTTGGGAAGAGAGTCCTGAGTTATTGACAAAGTATGTGGAAAATGGTTTTAAGTAGAAAGAGATGTATTTAATGTAAGTGACCAGATGGCCTTTTCTGCCATCTGTGCAAAATTTAACTCATGAGAATGTTAAATTTCTGAGTTAAACACTCGAGTTGCCGTGTAAATTTTAGGTTGACTTCTTATCTATGGTATCTTTTTATGAGCAGCAATAGCCAGAAAATTGTTCTATAATATCACCGAGAATGGGCAATGTTCAAGTAAATATTTTATAATAAAATTACACATTGAGAGTAGTGTGTGTGTGTGTGTGTGTGTGTGTGTGTGTGTGTGTGTGTGTGTGCTTGGTAAAACTTCAGCAAGGTAACATGTTATTGTGCTTTCAAATAAATTCTATTTAGAACCAAGACATTATTTAATTTTTCTTAGTTTGGTTTGAACAAGTTATCAAACTTGAATCTGATTTTTTAAACGACACTATCATTTACTGGAAAAACACAAAATGATTAAGAACCTGTAGTCTAGGACCAGATTCTGTGTGTCCTCTATTTTAGAATCCTCCAAAAATTCTAGCACCTCCATTCTTCTATATATGTGACTTTGGTGAAGCTAATTTCTCTCTGTTTCAGTTTCCTCATTTTTAAAATAGAAATAATAATACCTACCTCATACAGTTCTTAAATTGATTAGATATATTAATATTATAAAAGGGCTTGCAGTAGTGCCTGGCATATATTAAACTCTACGTTAAGTTGTAGCTATTACTAATATATCTTTAAGGATATCTTATTCAAGAGATCTTTTTAAAACATAAATAGACCAGGGTCTTGAATAACAAGCATAATCACCAATGATCAATATTATCCACTTAAATCAGCTCTATGTAACAACAGTGATATGTCAACGATGAAATTTATAAGCCTCTAAACATGATTTACTATTCTTCTTTTTTATGTTGCTGCTTTTCCAATGCCTGGAATAGCTGAGATGTCATATTGGTAACTTATTCTAATATTTACACAAACAATCCCCAATAAGGAATGTACTAATGCATTACCCAATCTTTAAATGTATTTTATATCTCTGATATCTACACCAAAGATTTGCTTTTCAAGTTTTCACCTTATAAGCTTTCTCAGTGAGAATGCAAGACAAGATTAAAAGAGAAATCATTGAGAATATGATTTCTGAATAGAAAATGGGGGGATTATGAATAATTTTCATATACTATCATATTCATAAACAGTATCACTGATGAATATAATTACCTTAGAGCTTATTTATGAGCTAAGTCCATCCCTTGATAGAACTCAGGATAAAACAAATGTATTTGAATAGTTCGTGCTTGTTGAATTATGGGTTTGTTTGTTTCTTGTGCTGTCCATGCATTTCTATGTCATATCATGTAAAGAGCCTGGCATTTGGAGTCAGGCAACCTGCAAGTGAGTTCCAGCTGTAACCACTGGTTGTGATGTTGTAAGAGGGGGAAAAAAATCACCTCTGGTAGCTATCATTAAGTCTAAAAATTACAATAAAATTTCACATTACGTAATACTTAAGACCATGGTTTTAGAGTGAGAAAAACTTGAGTTTTAATAGCAGCTATGTGACATTGGCCAAATACTCAACCTGTCAACGCTTTAATTTATTCATTTGTAAAGTGAGAATAATAATAATGTATAATAATTATATAATAACAATTTAAAATTAGAGGATAATTGTGGGGCTTGAAGACTTGAATGCAGCACTGCATATAAAATTCTTAGCACATTATTGGGTAGACTAAAAAATTACAAAAAGTTAACTCTTTTTTTGGATTACATTGTGGCTGGCCTAAGGGATAGCACTGCATGCTATAGCCACTCAAAAACAGTACAGCACAACGCTAATTTAGCATTGACGTGATTTCAACAGCATTCCAACAATATCACATAGGTACACACAACACATGTTCTATATTCACCATCAAGATAAAGCTGTAAAGCTAAAAAGTGTATTTATAAGAAATACAGTGGCTCATTAATTCTTAACTTAGAAAATGTCCTAGTTCATTACTTAAAAATAAAAATAAAAGCACAAAAGCAAGTTTACAAGGATTTTAAGTAGGGCAACTTCCATGTCAATTTATCTTAAAATAAGGTGGGTGGCAGCAGCCGCCCACGTACCTACAGTACAGAAAGCCTGTTTCCTTTAACCACAGAGGCTGTCCTCTAACACTCTCTACTCAGAAAAGCCCCTCTACTGGTCATCCTAAAAGACCAGCCATGTAGAAATGAAGACCTTAGAAATGATTGGTCAATCTTTTTTTTTTTTTTTTTTGAGTTGGAGTCTTGCTCTGTTGCCCAGGCTGGAGTGCAGTAGCATGATCTCGGCTCACAGCAAGCTACACCTCCTGGGTTCAAGCAATTATTCTGCCTCAGCCTCCAGAGTAGCTGGGCTTACAGGTGCCCGCCACTGTGCCCAGCTAATTTTTGTATTTTTAGTAGAGATGGGGTTTCACCATATTGGTCAAGCTGATCTGGAACTCTTGACCTCACAATCTGCCCACCTTAACCTCCCAAAGTGCTGGGATTACAGGCATGAGCCACCACCCTGGCAAGGTCAATCTTATCTTAATATTCATATAATGCTCATCTTCCATTTCTCAGTCTCAGTTAACCTCCATTATTCATAGCCTTGCTTACCTACCTGATATTCTCAAAATCACATCTTTGGACTTCTGCCCCGTCTACCTCGATTATTGTCCCCTCTTCACTGCCCATCTGACTCATGACCTCCTGTATATAATCAAATTTTACTTTAAATTTCACCTCTTCCTGCTTATGTTCCTTGGTTTCCACAGGTGAAATTAAGAACTTAATCATCGGTCTTTAATGCTACCTATAAAGCTCAGCTATATTTCTTCTCAAATTTTGTTTTGTATTTCTGCCTGTCTTTGTTCCCTCACCAGACTATAAATTAGGAGATCAGGGGTGCTTGCCTATTCATTTTTGTATTTATATTTGTTTGCTGGTCTACTTTTTCTTCAAAGTGTGTAAACTACTTCATCAACATTACTAAAGTTGAATTTTCTCCTGCAAGTGTTTTAATACACAGTCATGTGTGGCATAGTGATGTTTTGGTCATGGAACCGCGGGCCAGGTGCAGTGGCTCACGCCTGTAATCCTAGCACTTTGGGAGTCCAAGGCAGGTGGATCGTAAGGTCAGAGATTGAAGGCATCCTGGCCAACATGGTGAAACCTCGTATTCACTAAAAATACAAAAATTAGCTGGACGTTGTGGTGCATTGCTGTAGTCTCAGCTATTCGGGAGGCTGAGGCAGGAGAATTGCTTGAACCCGGGAGTCAGTGGTTGCAGTGAGCTGAGATCGTGCCACTGCACTCCAGCCTGGTGACAGAGTGAGACTCTGTTTCAACCAAAGAAAAAGAAGCCCATGTGTGACCGTGGACCCATAAGACTGAAAAATTCCTATCACTTAGTGATACAGTAGCTGTCCTAATATAGTGGCATAATACATTACTCATGTGTTTGTGGTGATGCTGCTGTAAACAAACCTATTGTGCTTAGTGGTATAAAAGTATAGTGCACACAATGATGTACACTATATAATATTTGATAATGCTAACAAGTGACTATGTTATTGGGTTACGTATTTACTATTTTATGCTTTTTAATCATTATTTTAGCATGGATTCCTTCTAATTATAAAAAAGCATCAAACAGCCTCAGGCAGTTCTTTGAGGAGGTCTCCAGAAGAAGGCCGTGTCATCGTAGGAGGTGACGGCTCCATGCATGTCACTGCCCCTGCGGACCTCCAATGAGACAAGATGTGGACGCAGAAGACAGCGATATTGATGACCCGACCCCGTGTAGACCTAGGCTGATGTGTGCGTTTGTGTTTTAGTGTTTAATAAGAAACGTGTGAAAAAGTAAAAAAATGATAAAAGTTTAAAAATACAAGAAAGCCTACAGGACAAGAATATAAAGAAAGAATTTTTGTACAACTGCATGTTTTTGTGTTTTAAGCTAAGTGTTTTTACAGAAAAGTTTAAATTTTTTAAAAATTCAAAAGCTTATAAGGTTAAAATGTTACAGTAAGCTAAAGGTAATTTATTTTTGGAGAAAGGAAAATATCTTTATACTGAATAAATTTTGTATAGCCCAGGTGAACAGTGTTTATAGAGTCTAAAGTAATTTATACTAATGGCCTCGGCCTTCACACTCACTCACTCCTCACTCACTGTCTCACCCAGAGCAACTCCCACTCTCCTGTAAGCTCCATTCATAATAAGCGCCCTGCACAGGTGTGCCATTTTTTACCTTTTATATTTTAACTGTACCTTTTCTATGTTTAGGTATACAAATTCTTACATTGTATTACAATTACCTACGGTGTTCGGTACAGTAACATGCTGTACAGGTTTGTAGCCTAAAAGCAATAGGCTATTCCATGTAGCCTAGATGTGTAGTAGGCTATACCACCTAGGTTTGCGTAAGTGCACTGTATGATGTTCTCATAATGACAAGATCCCCAGTGACGCATTTCTGAAAATGTGTTCTCATCATTAATATAGTCACATACCTGTATATATATATATATATATATATATATATATAAAACCCAGACTGGAAAAATACAAATAACACATACTTAATTATTGTTTCTCTCTATGACATTTAAAATATATATAATTGGATTAATCTCTAAGTATAGAATAAAAATAGCAGGGTATAAAAGTACGTGTTTTACGGGCACTTTAAGAAATGGAATTTGAAGTAGGGTTTTCCTGGAACACTCTGTGCAGAGACCTGCTATCAATAACCAGCACTTATTCCCAACTTCAAAGTAAGCCCCCTTCCCCTTCAGCTGGAAGATAGCAACATGAAGCAACCTCAGCTTTACCGCTGTTATTCATAGTCTTCAAACATGGTCATTTTAGGCAAGCCTTATGTGGAATACAAGCTCTTCAAAGGAACCAGAAGCATATCTAGGTTTAAAATATCACTCACCAAAAAGATAAAGATGCTTTGGCAAGGTTGTGTCATTTGATCGTTAGTTCTTTCATAAGTGCCATTAAGTACCTCTTTGGCCAAGCATCAAGTTTAACAAACAATGTATAATTCAAATCTCCAACGAAATTGAGCAGGAATGTGTGCTGACTAATCAAGGTATTGGCAAAATGAGAAAGCAAAGCACTTTGACCTGGCACTGGGCTCTGCCTGCCTATCACTGGCACAATGATAGAATCGGGCTGGTTCAGGCCAGGGCTGTTGTATATATAGCATTTGAAAATAGAAAGGAATGAGCCTCAGTTTGCTATCTGATGTAATCATTATGGTCTTTTGTCACTGAAAATTGACCCAATTTAACATAAATTAGAATAACAATTAAAAATAAACAGACAGCTAGATGCCAGTGAAGAGCTAGTAGCCTTCTGATGACCTTAATAAAATATTCCTAAAGGAAAAGAAACCACTACTGAGCATCTCCAAAATGTCAGACTCCACACTAGGCCCCTTATGTAAAGGCATCTGCTTTAATTTTTGCAATATTCTTATTCATTTATATTTATATATCTACTTCACAGATGAGAAAGGTGAGGCTCAGAGAAGTTATATAGCTTTTTTTCAATATCTCATGGTGAGAAAGTATCGAAGCCAACATTTGCACTCAACAAAATTTAATTTCTATTCCATTACAGCAAACACATCTCTGATTTACTCATGGCCTCAATATTTCTTTGTCTTAAACTCCCCTTTTTATATTTTTCTTTCTATCTTATATATATACTTCTTTCTATGTCCTTTGCCCTTACACTTTCTAAAACCTTAAGAAAAATAATCACTCTTTATTATATGTTTTCCAAGATTTTGTCCATAACCTTTAAAAAAATTCACCAGGTACAGATACATTCTAGATTTCTTTTTTCCTGATAAATGGACACTTTCTTATATGAGAAATTCAGTTTCCAAACTAAGCAAATCAACCATGTTTCAAATGGACTCAGAAAAAATAAAAGGCACTGAACTTTGTGATGCCTACTTGATTGGAAAGAGCAGTTAAAAGAAGCTCTCACCATTAGCAATGGATGCAAATGTGTCTTTGTTATATGTTGCTTATATTCATGCATAAAGAGTTAAAACTTCATCTTGTACCCAGAGAAAAAAGCCAGTTGACCCTGGTTTTGTGCAGAAGGCAAATACTTCACTCAACTTTGAGAGAATGTTTATTCCTAATATTATTTTTCAGACCCAATGAGCAATAGCAACTAGAGAACAAATTGGTGTCAAGGTTTAAATTTCTGGAAATGTTTTCTAATTATATGACAGTTACATAAGATCATTTATTTTCAGATATATGCCAAGATTTGAAATTTCAGACTTTTGGATTTTCGATTAACGATAAGCTACAAATGTTTGCAGTTGGACTAAGTATTTCTATTAGCCAATCAGTCTCATTACCACCTCCTCATGCCCCTCCACACACAGCACTTAAATCAAAACTTCCACACCAGCTGTATTCTTTCTACCCAACCCCTGTTATCATCTGGCCAATGACATCATCAGTGGCAACCCATATTGTCCCAGAAAGCCAGACTCTTGATCTCCAAGAGTATTCACCTCCATCCCCCATTCCACTACAGGTACCACAGATCACTACCCAAAACCAGCTGACTCACCTTCCAGAATGGCTCTTTTTCATAATTCTCAAATCCAAACTAATTACAACCTGCCTTCATCATGACTATCTCACTCAATTATTCACACTACTCCAATTCTTCTACCACTATAACGTCTCTGATTTTGCT